>CAUYPK010072150.1:0-55917 GCA_963574355.1 Loris lydekkerianus | reverse complement strand
GCCTTAAAGAAAGATGGAGACTTTACCTCTTTCATGTTTACATGGATAGAGCTGGAACATATTCTTCTTAGCAAAGTATCTCAGGAATGGAAGAAAAAGTATCCAATGTACTCAGCCCTACTATGAAGCTAAATTATAGCTCTCACATGAAGGCTATGACCCAACTATAGCACAAGACTATGGGGAAAGGGCCAAGGAAGGGGAAGGGAGGGGGGAGGTTTTGGTGGAAGGAGGGTAGTGGGTGGGGCCACATCTATGGTGCATCTTAGAATGGGTACAGGCGATTGCACTAATGTACACAGCTATGATTTAACAATAAAAAAAAAAATTAATTAATTAATTAAAAAAAAATAAATAAAATAAAATAAAATAGAGTGCTCAGGAAAAAGCCCTTATGTATATGGCCAATTAATTTTCAAAAAAAGTGTCAACACCATACAATAGGAAAAAAGCATTAATATATAGACCATTTTCAACAAATGGGTAGGAAAATTGAATATTCACACGCAAAAGAATTAAGTTGGGCTCATACATTACAGCAATATGGATCAAAGACCTAAACTTAAGAGCTAAACTATAACAACCTTGGAAGAAAACACAGGGCAACATCTTCTGCTAGTATATTTAGCAGTGATTCGATATGACACAAAAAAGCATAGGAAACAAAAGAAAAAATAGATAAGGATTAAAAATTGTAACACTTTTGTGCATCATACACACAGTGAAGAGAGAGAAAAGACAACCCATGGAATGGGCAAAAATATTTACAAATCATATATCTGATAAGGGGTTAAAACCCAGAATATATAAACGTGCCCATAACAACAACACAAACAACATGACTTAAGAATGGGCAAAAGACTTCAACAGACATTTCTGCACGGAGTACACCAGTGTGTGAAAAGATGCTTCACCTTAGTCAGGTGGGAAGTGCAAAGCAAGAGTGGGAAAAACCACTTCACATCCACTAGGATGAGGACGATCAAATTAGGGGAAATGACAGAACATTTCGGCATCGTTGGCAGGGATGTAAAACGGCACAGCTACTTTGGAAAGCAGGATAGTGGTTCCTCAAAAGTATAAATACAGAATTACCATATGATCAAAAAAGTTTAGCCCTAAGTATATACCCAGAAGTTCTGACAGCAGGGACTCAAAGAGATACTTGAACCCTAGTGTTCACAACAGCCAAAAGGTGGAAACAAACCAAGTGTCCATCAGCAAAGGAATAACAAAAAAGTGCAATATACACGCAATGGAACATTATTCATCCACACAGAGGAACGAAGCTCTGATCCGTGCTGCCCTGTTGATGAAACGTTTTGCTGGGTAAAACCAATGAGAGACAGAGTGACAAATATTGTGTAATTCCACTTACACAAGGTACTTAGAGCAGTAAAATTCACAGAGGAGCTGAGAGTGGAGTGAGGAGTTCATTGTGAAGTGGGTACTGTTTCTCCTTGGCAGGGTGGGACTACAGTGCTAGCTCATGGCAATGTGAACCTACTTAATGACACTGAAGTAAGCTCTTTACAGTGGTTAATATGGTGAAAATTCTATGTTATGTGTATTTTGCTACAAAAAAAAAAAAAAAAAAACAGCATAAGACTATTTTGACCACAGTATAGGTAGGTCTCTGTTAGGTAAAGAAAACTGAGCAATCCATGTAAAGAGAAGCCTCTTTCCAGATCCGGGTCACAAAGGCTGCAGTTGTGAAGGTGTCTGTTACCAGCACAGGTGGTCAGGATGCTTGAAAAGATGGCACACTTACATTGCAGTTGGATGAGCCATCACACAGCGGGTACGGACCCTCCGGCCAGTCGGCAGCACCCAGGGCAGCTGAGTGCCGGTGCTGGGCTTCGTACTCCTTGAGCTGCAGCAAGAAGAAACAGAAAATTGAAGGACATGACCGGCAAATCCCGCGCACCGAGCAGCAGGGAGACCACTGCACACACCTTCCTGCCAGTGTCGGTGACTAAGTGTCAGCCAGACACACACTTTCCAGACCCAGATGAAGATAATTCCCCTGCCTAGGGGGTTTCAACTAAATCAAACCAACAGACCCAACAGGTTCTTTGTATCCCATGTTCCAAAAGAACCTGGATTTTTTCCCCTTCTCCATCCAAACTCATCTTTTCTCAGCTTGATAATTATGAAAGTAGAAATGTCTGTACTTCGGCCTCTGAATTATGCCCTTCTCCATCCCCAACTGTATAAGTGAAAAAACATACACTCTTTTTTCAGGAAGAGACAGCCACTTTATAAAACCGAGGCAGAGACCTAAAACTTGTTTGTTTGTTTGTTTTTTTTTTAAATCACCTTTTTCTTATTCAAAACTGCTTCAAGTTGCTGGTCCATGTTATCACCTCACAAAGGGTATGGAGTTTATTGGGGACTTCTGAGGAGGGGGGGATAACAAGGTGACTAGGATATCATCAGAAATATTTAAAGTCTAGGTTCAGAGGCTAGGTTTCTAGAATTTGAAAAACACAGAAAGAAACAAGGAAAATGCTACAGAAAGTGACCAAATTTAATTTAGCAAAATGAGACGAAGGCGCTTTCAAAATAACTTATGTGAGAAGGTCCAGGTGTGTTTGTTTTTATAAAATGCATAGAAATTAAACTCTGCTGCTGAATACAATTAAAAAGTTGTCACTGCATTAAAATCCTAGCACAAAGTAGTTTTTAGATATGATGAATTAAGACAGGGATCAAATCCTGTTCCATTTGCCAAGTAATTTAAAAACAGAAATAATGAGAGCTGACAGCCCCCACGATGGCAACCAGGCGGTCCTCAACCACTCAGGCTGTGTGACATGGAAAAGCCACCACACTATCATCCCTCTGAGAAAAAACATCTTACCCAAGTGTTATTTCTATCTGTGAAATTCTTTTCTGTACATATAAGTGAGAAGAAGTAGACAGCATTGATCGTCAGGTAATAACTTGGTAGCCAAACCAAATACCAGCTCGGAGCCCTAGAAACAGATTATTTAACCTCTCTCTGTTTTAGATCCTCTGCTGGAAAATAGGCATAATAATAAACCACCCTCCTGGGGTTAGAAGGCCATAATTAAGTAAGATAATGCAGCAATACTATTATGACCACTGTTGTGGTTTTGGAAAAGAAAGAAAGCTCAAAGTTCACATTAACCCCACATGTTCAAACATTTTGCTATTTGGGGTGCTAATCATTTTAATGTTTCTAGTACATTAGGGACACATACTGTCTGATCTTCATAGTAATTTGTTATGTACTAGAATGTTCTTTCTTTTTGGATGTCTTAGTTTCTGAAATGCTACATTCTGCCTCTATGATTGGGAGGATGTGCCCAATGGAAAAGGGGATTATCGTGGATAATCAAGCTTTCTCCAGGTGCCTCCTTCATTTTTATACTCAGTCTTAGCTCCACTACCAGAAGTCACTAAATAAGCTTCATTTTAAATGAAGTAAGATACAGATTCCTAACTAGTCGATCATAAACAGACAATGACTTTTACTGGCTTTGGTCAATCTCCACCATCTACTTTAAAGCCGATCAGTATATGTGCTTCTTCTGATAGAGATTTTTAATTCTGTGCCTTACCCAACCTATTACCACATAACCGTTTTTTAATTACCTTAATTACAACATGCTGTGTCATTTAAAGTTACAAAACAAGAGCTCCACGTATTTTTAACGTGCATTGTACAGGGGGAGAAGCACTTGGTTATTACTTATGTAAGTACATTTTTATTCTCCATTTTGGTTCAGGAAGTTTTGATTTAATTATACTTTCATGAAGGAACGGTGAGTTATGACTCGAGAAGTTGTGTATTTTAAAGCAAATTCGTAGGCTCAGCAGCTAAGGCGCCAGCATCATACACTACAGCTGGTGGGTTCGAATGCAACCCAGGCCTGCCAAATGACAACTGCAACCAAAAAATAGCCAGGTGTTGTGGCTGGTGCCTGGAGTCCCAGCTACTTGGGAGGCTGAGGCAAGAGAATTGCTTAAGCCCAAGTGTTTGAGGTTGCTATGAGCTGTGATGCCACAGTACTCTACCCAGGGCAACATGTTGAGACTCTGTCTCAAAAAAAAAAAAAAAAAAAAAAAAAAAATTAAAGCAAATATGTAGTTTTACATTGATTCCATAATTATAAAATAATGACATTTTAAAGTGTGTACGTGTATGTTTTTTATGTAGAAATACTTCATATCCCATTTTCACTAGTCTCATTGTTTTCTCATAGTTTTGAAGCCCATGACATGATTCTTAGAGAGATGGCCAACTTTAGAAGATTCATGGTTAATCCTATCTTGGAGACCTTCAGGGAGAGAGGTTTTATACCGTTCCAATTTCTCCGAGAGCTTATTATAAAGAACGTTTACATTATACCACATCAAAATCCCCTCCAGCTGCTATTTTAATTCATTTCTTTGTACTCTGTCCTCAGTAGAGATTTAAAAAACAATCAAAACATTCCCCAGTACATCCTCAAGATGTACTGTTTAACAATCCTTCAGACTCTTAAAGACTGTGATTATGACCTTTCCCACTTCTTTTCTGAGATAAATCCTTTCAAACTTCTCCCCATGAGACCAATTTTTAAAAAACCTCCTATGGACTCTCCATGAGCCCCTCTAGGTGTCCAAATCTCTGTGATTGGATGGTGCGACAATAATACATCCAGCTTCCCAGTTCCTAATCCTGTGCTCTGGAATATACCAGATGCCCTGATTCTCTTTACAAGACTGTTCACCTGTCCCCCAGCTCTCCCTAAATGCTCCCACTCGGCACTCTGCTCTACAGAGCATTGTTAACAGAAGCTGTCTCCACAGAGATGCCTACAAGTCTGTGCCTTCACCCCAACCAGCTTTCAGACACTTTTCCCTGGTGGACAAACCCTACGAAGCAATTCACCTCTTAGACCTCCCCACTCCCTGTGGGTTCAGGTGGAGGCTCGATTTCCCCTGAAGTCACATTCCCATCCAGCTTCTTCCTCTGCCTCCAATGGTTCCCTCCCTCATTTAGAGATTTCTTTTCAAAGCCTTCCTTTATAAATAACTTGCACGATGCTGTAAGTTGGATATTTGCACCACTACCCCAAACCCTCATGTTAAAATTTGGTCCCAATGTTGGGGTATGGGTCTACTAAGAGGTGTTTGGGTGCCAGGGCAGATTCCTCATGAGTAGATTAATAATAACCTGGAGGAGGAGGTGAGTTATCTTCCATTATTATTAGTTCCTGAGGGAGCTGGTTGTTTAAAAAGCCGCCTTCCTCTCACTGGTGTTTCCTCTCTCCTTGAGGCTTCCATTAGATACCAACCTTTCAGCCAGCAGAACTGGGAGCCAAAGAAGCCTCTTCTCATTACAAACTGCTCAGCCTCAGCTATTCATCTATAGCCAACACTAAAGGGAAACTGAAGAATCCCCACCTCAGGCTCTGCTTCTAGGGACTCTGATGGGTACAAGCCTTGGAATTAAGAAAAGGGCACAATGCCCAACATGAAGTGCCCCTGGTCTAATCTCCCACAGACTTTATTTCTGACGATCACACAGGTATGGCCTTGTGGAAGCAAATACACACTGATGAGATGAATAAATATGTAATATTTGGTTAGATCACGTTACTTGAGCAGTCTCTGGTATTAATAATTATCCTTTTTACGAAAATGTGATTAAGTCAAAGTTTCCCATAGATAGTGCACCCAGTTAAAATTTTCAAAGAACCCTTTTCTCTATAGCAGAGCTCCGTCATTGCTGGGTAGCACCATATCAAAACAACACTGATACTCTCTTTTATCCCCTACCCCCTACTCTCACCAACACACATGAAAATCACCCAATTAAATCAATAACCTGTAGCCTCCAACCATCTCACTAGACTTTCCCTATCTTGCAGAACTGATACAAGATTAGGATACCCTGAACTTACTGGCTGACAGCTTTGTACACTCTAAATATTAGTACAGGTGCAGCTCATTCTACTGTTTCATTTTATTGCACTTCACAGATTTGATTTTACAAAATGAAGGTTTCTCACAGCCCTTGCATTGGGCAATTCCACTGATGCCGGTTTTTTAATAGCATACACTCACTTTGAGTCCTTGTGTCACGTTTTGGTAATTCTTACAATATTTCAAACTTTTTAATTATCATATCTCCTATGTGAGCTATAATGTTTGATGTTATAACTATAGCCCTTTGGGGCTGCCACAAACCACGCCCATTAGGACGGTGAACTTAATTGATAAATGTGTGTGTTCTGACTGCCCCACAGACCAGCAGTCTCCCGGTCTGGTTTCCTCTCCTCAGGCCTCCATATTCCCTGGGATACAACAGTATTGAAATTAGGACAATTAACAACCCTACAATGGACTCGAACTGTTCCAGCGAAAGGATCTGCACATCTCTCAAGTCATATCAAAAGCCATAAATGATTAAGTTTAGTGAGGGCGGCATCTTGAGAACTCAGACAGGTCAACAGTTAGACCTCTGGCAACAAGCAACTTGTGAATATAAAGATACTACAAGTGCCACTCTAGTGAGTGAACAAATGCTAAGAAAGCAAAACAGCCTTATTGCTGAAAAAGAAAAATTGTGAGTGGTCTAGATAGAAGATCAAACCAGCCACAACATTCCTTTAAACCAATAAAGCACAGCAAGGCCCTACCTAGCACGACCATTACAGAAATCTCTGTCTTAACCTTTTTTTTTTTTTTTTTTTGAAGATAACAATGATGAAGTAAATTGAGGCCCTGAGCTGCCCATACGTTAAAGGAGGCAGATCCTCTCTGCAGATTATTTTCGGCTCCAATAACATTCTTCTTGAAGTATTCCATCCCTCACAAAGCAGCAGCCTATTTAGACACTGGTAGTGAGAGATGTGTGCTACCTGAGAAGAGCAGCCCAAAAATATCTCTGCCACATCCTCAGTAGTCAATGGGTGCCTAGCCTTGTATTTGAAATCTAGAAATGTTACCAATCTTCTCTTCCAGCACCTGCATTTCGCGATTGCCTTATAGACAGTATTCTTGATCTCCCAGTGATCACAGTGTTTGCATCTACATTGAGGGAAAGGCAGCCACTCTGGCCACAGCCAGAACACAGGGCTGAAGCCCCCATACAAATCTGCCTGCAGTTGTGTCACCTGCCCCCTGAGTCACCTTCTCATTTCCTTTCCATGAGAACAATGGCTAGCTCTTAAATTATAGCTCAGAAAAAGCTTCAAGCAATTTTTTTCTCCGTATTCCCCCCAACTTGAAAATACTCTTTTGTTTCTCCTTCAATTATATTATAGAAACTTGCTGTCCCAAGTGGGCTATACCAAGACCACATCGTAACACTTTCTGTTCCACCAAGAACACTGGATCAGGCACTAACACGGCAACTCCCAGACTGGTGCTGGCAGATGACTGCAGACACCTTCCGCACTCAGATCTTCAGGTTCACCACTGAAAAGCAGTGCGGAAGCATCAGTCCCCAGGAGGTGATAAGTATCTTGCTCACCATGGTAAAACTACATATGGGTCTGCATTTTTCATATGTACTTTCTAGGAATTTGGCTGGACTGTGTCCAGATTTTATGGCATGCCCAAAGCATAGAAATGGAGAGAAAATGAATGGAGGACTTCTGCCCTAGCCAGCAGGTGGACCAGGTGAGGGATGGTGTGGCTGCCCAGATCAGCTGAGGATGCAGGCCAGGGGATCAGCAGTATAGACAGGAGGTTGTCACCTGCCACCTGCCTAGTATCAGCTGACTCATCTGCAGCAAGCCCAGCAACACCAGCCCAACCACCCTGCCACCACAGTCTGGGAGTCTTTGGATCCAGAGGGATAGAAGCCAGCACATTAGTGTCCCAAGGTGGTCCCAGACACCAGGTCTCCTACTACACCCATTTCCACCCAAGAGCCCCATTAGTGATTGATTTTTTTCCAACATTGTCTTAGAAAAAATTAAATTTTTTTCTTAACTATTGAGGGTTAGTATCAGATAGAGAGTTGTCTTGGGCCACACTTTAAATACACAAACATTAATAACAGCTGATGAGAAAACAACAACAACAAAATCCACAAGAAAAGATCTGTGTATTATTTACAAGCTATCTGACATTGCAGTCAAGCAAAACAGTCCTTACTTACTAGGCATGCGGCTTTCCGGTCATGAGATGGACCCCCCTCATCACCTTATAAGGTGGAATTCTTGCATCAAGTAAACAGAATGCAGTAAATGGCTGGACACAGTAGCTCCTACCTGTAATCCTAAACCTTTGGGAGGCCAAGGAGGGAAGATCCCTTGAGGCCAGGCATTTCAGACCAGTCTAAGCAAAAGCAAGACTGTCTCTACAAAACAACCCAGAGACATTAGCTGGGCCTGGGGGTGCATGCCTCTAGTCCCAGCACGTGGGGAGACTGAGGTGGGAGGATCGCTTGAGCCTAGGAATTTGAGGCTATAGTGACCTATGATGATGCCAGAGCATTGTAGCCCAGAAGGCAGAGTAAGACCCTGTCTTTCCTTTTTTTTTTTTTTTCCTTTTAATTGTTGGAGATTCATTGAGGGTACAAGAAACCAGGTTACACTGATTGCACTTGTTAGGTAAAGTCCCTCTTACAATTGTGTCTTGTCCCTAAGAGGTGTGTCACACACTGAGGCCTCACTCCCCTCCCTCCTTCTCTCTCTCTTTGCTCTCCTTCCCTCATCCCCCACCGTGTACTAGGTAATTAATTGTCCTCACATTAAAAAAAAAAAAAAAAGAAGACTGTAATAAATATTTCATCTGACCTGGCTACCTAATGACCACCAAAATATCATCAAACTAATCCTTTAGCTATTATATGCCCTTACCCTTTGATGATCCTAAATATCTGTAAATGTCAGAGGCCTCATGCTCACAGACGGAGCCGACACCTGCACACTTACCCTGGCCAGCGCCTCCTCGATGGTGATCATCTTTTCTTTGACCATCATCATTAGCTGGATCCGTTCCTCATCGCTCATTGTTATTTCACTGGCAACGTAACCAACATCTTCTCCTGGAGGTTGAGAAGAGAGTAACAGGAATGAACAAGAAAGAGAAAACAGAACCTGCGCACTGAAGCCTGATGTCTCCGGCTGGGGAAGGGTGTCGGTCAGGGGCGCTGCCAGTATCAGCACATGGCTCACGGAGCGCCAGGTTAGTAAAGCCACACTGCTTACTGGGAAACAGGCTCCCAAAACAAGTGATGTTACAACACAGAACTAATGCTTCCAAGGGTCAGAGAGGTTCGGAAGAAAGTGACAGAGAGGACCGCCTCACGGGCTGACCAGAGACCCGCTAAGCATGCCACAGCTGCCTCAGCGGAGGGTTCCCGGGCCCTGCCTCTTGAAAGATGAATGAGAAGGAAACACTTTTGCCAGGAGTGGCAAAGAGCTGTCATTCATGGCAGAGGACGCAAGGTCAGAGTCCAACCCCACAGCCTGGTCAGGCCCTTCAACCTCGCTGACCTACGTGGCTGTCACCCCAAAACGGACAGAACAAATAAATAAAATCACAGATCTGAAGCATGTTTAGTTCATCAGAAGAAGGGTGCCACATATGTCTGTATCTGAAAATATTATTACCTTAAATAGGTTTCCAAACTGTGAGGAGAAGCTGACTTCCAGCTCAAACTGGGGAGAAGAGAATCTCCCGGCAATTTCCTCTGAAGATTTTCCTGCACAGGTAACAGACTGCCATTGTCTCTACTATATTTAAGCCCTGTAGGCCAGGTATGTGGGTCATTACAAAAGTTCTGAAATACTCAAAAATCAAGAAACATAAAATCTGCACAGAGGGAAGCAAATGAGGCCCTCCCAGCAACACTGATAAGCTGAGCCAGTTGAAACTTGCACAGGTGAATCAGAAAGGACGCTGACGACTGTGTTTCTTGGAAGTGAAATAATGGACCAAAACATAGTCGGTCTCAAAACTTCCATCGTGACCTACGTAAACCTTCAGTCAATGAGTGGAGGACATGTCAGAGGAAGTGGCCTGCAAGGCACAGTCCGAGAATGCGCCCACATTCCAGCCCCTCGTCCTGTAACTGCCCTGTCTCTCTCATTCAGACTTCACCAGCTCCTGGTGTTATTAGGATGCACAGCTGTAGCTTAGTAATACGCCCTTGGTGTGGAAGGACACAGTTAAAGGGCTGGTTGTAGACTTAAAGGAACTGACTTCAGGCAGGCCGTGCTTTGCAATTTATGTTCCCCTGTATTTTTCTATCTCATTTCCATTCTGTAATCAATCAGTCTAGAAATACTACTCAAGTTCCCTTTGCCACTCATCTACTTGTACGGGAAGAATAATAGTGTGTTCTGGGGGAAGAGAGAAGCTGGCTGCTTTGATTCATTTTATTATCTGTGTCGCCTCTGATAGCAGAGAGGGTAATGGGGACTTGGTTGGATTTTTTAAGCCACGTGGGCTCCGAAACTGCTAGCTTCCTCCTTCCCTCCCCCATCTCGCTTTCTCTTAGCTTTCTTTCTAAATAAGACTTCAGTAGAATCCAAGATTTATTCTGAATCACAAATAATCCTAGGCATATCAGAAGGAAAAACTGAGAATGTTTAAGAATGACTCCCTTAAACTTAAAAATGACTTAAAAAAACAACTTAAAAAATGAACCACATGGAGTGTTGCCACGAAACCCAGGTGTGCTGCGGCGTATCTGCTGCTCACATCCTTTTTTCTCATTCCCAAGTGTATGGATAATTGGAGAAGGATTCTGAACAGCACAAGACACTAAGATTTTGTAAAGGAAAACAAGTGAGCAAGGAAAAATTTCCACCCATTGATAATTTTATTCAGCTGGACTGGAATCTGGAAGTGGATTTGTTCTGGTTTCCTCTCTGAATACCGGGGAAACATAAATTATATAACTGGACCTCAAAGGGAGGACATATTTACCCTACTATATAAACAACAACAAAAGACACAGCCAAGAAGAATGCAGAACTCCCTTTATAAAGCAGCCTGGGCAAATTCCCATGATGTCAGACCATTGGTGTTTCCAGGGGCAACACCCCCATAACTGTCCCTGTCACAGAAGAGCACTGAAAGTTCGGAAGAATGTAAAGCCTCCAAGTAGGTTCCAAAACCAACAAATGCTAAGGATTTCCAGACCCTTTTAGATCTTAGCAAGGTGTCAGTAAACATCTTTCTGAAGTTGGTGTGACCAAGAAAAGCAAAAAATGTGGTCTTTACTATCAGATCTATGAAAACAAAGGACAACAGCTCTTCCCATTTGTTTTCTTTCGATTAAAAAAACCCCACCGGAATGAAGTCTTAAAGTAACGATGGGAATTTTTGAAAAGTTAAACATTTTATGGGCACAGGCAATCAGCTATCCCAACTTACAGCATCCACGTAGAGGCTCTAACATTTTAGAACTGAAAGGACCTACTGTCCGCCAGCTGTGTTGCAATACCTTTTGAAGTCTGTCTCATTATTCCTTTCTGGTTCTTTCGGAAGTTCTGCCAGAAATACTTATTTTTCTTCTTCCAATCTCCTTTTCCTTTAAAATAATAATAATAATAATAAAAGCACAAGCAAGAAATTCATTAATAACAAAAGTAGCCTCTTCCTTATAATTCAAAGCTTGCAAGAATACTTTGATTTAAAAAAAAAAAAAAAAAAGACAGTTTTTCTCTTTTAGTTTGTAAAAGACTGGGAAATGCCTGTAAAGTTGTTTAAAAAGAAAATGCAAATTTCTTAGTGGCAAGAAATGGTACAGTGGGATTAAGATGAGAAATACAAAAACATCAAAAAAGGCAGGCAAAGCATGAGTCCTTGTATTCACTTTGATGTCTGTTTAACTAGTATGTCTAATTCTGCCTCGTCTTGTGGTATATTTCCCCCTTTGGTCTTAGCCACAATTATTTCAACTACACCACAAATACGTTATTTTAAGAAGTTAATGTTTTGTTGTTCTTTCTATTGTTCATCTGCCTTTGGCTTATTTCTGTTATTCCAGCTTTAATGGTGAGAACAGAACAGTTGGGCTGCCCCGTGCCCACTGTTCAGCACAGCTGGTCTCACAGTCTGTGGGGTTGACCAGCCCTGTTTCTCTATGGGTCTAGGGATGAAGGCATGAGAGGGGTATGATTCCTACCTCTCTGGCTATCCAGTGACCTACTTACAGCTTACCCAGGCATAGAACAAGAAAAACAGATTGCAATCTGGCTGTGGCTGTGATATGTCTCAGTTGGGTCTCTCACTAACCTCCCACATTTCCTCAACTACTATGGGTAACTTTCAAAGGAACACAAATTCACAGCCAGAGCTAGGCATTTCTAATATTTGGTAGGGTTCCAATCATCAAAAGTAAGTAATGTCTTTTAAAAAGCAAAGAGAAAGAGGAAGTAAAATGAATGGGTAGAGTAGTCCTTTATTCCTTAAAAAGAAAAAGCAGCAGGGCTATCTGCCACTGTGCTGATGTGGCACACTCAGAACAGAAGCTCTGTCACCATCTGGTGTCTGTCTGGCTGCTCCACGGCCACTGGAAACAGGGCCCAGGAAAGTAAGGGGTTTCCACAGTCTAGACTGGTGGTGCCAGGCAATGCCGCCCAGAGCAGACATGTGGGAGCCATGTCCCTGGTGCTCTCAGGCTAGAAAGGGCGTCATCTGTCAAAACAGGATGCCTTTATTTAAGTTCTGACAACTCTCAGAGCTATGGGAATGAAATCGGAGCCATGCAGCCTGAGACTGCCATGTGGGCTTATCTTGACACAAGTCCCCTGTCGTCCGTTGCCTTTGGGCTTCGCACTAAAGAAAACGTCAGCCATCAAGCATCAAAGCAGACCGATGATTGTTAATTCAGCCTCTCTAGCAGGCTATTGGTAATAGAACGTATTTCTTTAACTGTAAGCCACATTCTTTTCTTCCGCTTCCCCATGTTGATGTTTCTGAAATGGAGGCACAGCCTAAAGAATATGACAACTGCTGTCATTTGTTCAACACTTACTGTATCTAGGCCCTTTGCTATCTAAGGGCGTATCACTATTATTCCCATTTAGTTGATGAGAGAACTGGAGCTTGGAGAATAAAATCACTTGCCCAAGGTCATAATTACTGAGTTGGCAGAGTTGTGATTCAAATCCAGGCAGCCAGGTGTGAGCCCTATGCTCCTAATCATTACCACCCACCTCTGACCCAAACAGAAAATCTAGGACTAAGCCAGGAGTCAATTTTATACTCAAGGATATATAAAATACACAGTGCCTTAACTGCCCGTAATCTTCAATCTAAAAAGTCCAATTTAAGGATGTAGTCTAGGACATTATCAGGGATGGAGGCTACAGGATTTTTATGGCGGCATCCTTTGACTATAATAGAGGAAATACTGGAAGCAAAGCTCAATGCCCAGCACAGAACTGATTTGTTAATTCAATTATGGCGCATCCAAGATGAGGAAATACTGTGTGGATTTAAAAATTTTACTGTAAAGAATATTCAGCCATGTGGGGAAATGATCATAACATACGCAACTTAAAAACTTAATTTTTTTAAAAACCTTACCCAATAGGAAAAAAGGAGAGAAGTTACACATCACAATCTTATCAGTGTTTACTTCTGAGTAGTGGGATTCTTTGCGGTTTCTGTGTTTTTTAACATTTTTGCGTTATCTATGAAGTATTAAAGGAAATCGTTAAATAGTTAAACAAGAAAAGTGGTACTGACCTACAGACCCGTCTTCTGAATTTGATTTATGAAGAGGGTTCCTGGAAAGGAAAAGAAAAACGGGTCAGGTTAGAAGCGAAACTCCTCCTAACTAGTGTGACCCAACATCAATAATACTTAACAGAGTCGGGGAAAATCCACTTAGGTTATTTACCACCAGCCTTCTCCACCTGTCTGCTGACTCACAAGAAACAGCCTTATGTGCCATTTGTCAGCATTTATTAAGGACGCCCTCTAGGGTAAGACCTATAATACTAAAGGAAGAGAAGAGACCTCACTAGATGATTGCTCAAGCACCTTTCATTTCTGTAAAATTATTAACTACGAGGGAAGTTACGGCCATTCAGGAGTCTCTTGCATAAGTAGAAAAGAAAAAGCAAATAATAATGAAAATAAAAACTCAGTGCTGTAAACCCCACTTAGCCCAGCAGGTGAGTGAAGTGATCAGCTGTAAAGACAAGACAGAGCGGGGCGGGAGGAGTGTGAGGGAGACTGGAAGCCCCACGCAGAGGAGGCAGCCAGGACTGATTCCTCTGGGGGTTATAGCCAAACGGTAAGTGCAACGTCCATCTTGCTAAGATCTCCCCCCGTTCAAAGAAAAGCCAGAAATCTACATTTGTGTATGACAGCCCCTGATTTTTAAGTGATGGTGAGTAATTCAATGGTTTTAGAAATGCATTCAAGTTAATCAAGGGGTGTCTGGGCACCAGATGGGCAGCACACCCTACCCTGCGCCCCGTTACCCCTTGCTGCCAGTTTGTGAAGTGAGATATACTGATCAGAGATGAACCTCCTGGATAACCCCAGAGGGATACACAGTTACAAACCAGTTAATTGGCATTTGTCCACAAAATACTTAGACACCAATTTAAAGCAAGAAGCCAGGGAAACCAAAGAAAGTTAAATATGTTGTCTCACAGACAAAAGAGTAGAGGTTGGAGCATAATATTTCATTAAGTGGGTCCCAAGCCCAGGGGACAACAAGGTCAGTGTCCTTGGGCTTCCTGACAAGGAAACCAGAAAGGAGGAAGCTATGTCAAAACAGAAGCACAGACACTCAGAAACCTCCGTGAGACCTCCCCACATGACAGAGGATGGAACAGGTGTCTGGTAAACACTCTCCAGCATCTGAATGCTTGGGAAGTCAGAGGTCAGGAGGCCAGATGTGAGTTTCACTGAAAAAATTATAGGAAGATAAACAGAACATCCAAATCTCTGCAGGGAGACAGAGGGGCTTTCCATGCAGAGCCACCTTGGATAGACCGCTATGCTTTAGTGTAGCTGTGTTGGTGCCGGCTAGCTGCTGGGGGCCACTGCGGAATGCAAAGCCCACACCCTTAAGCAAGGCTGAAGAGAGAACTGTTCCTGACTCGCACAAAAATCTGAAAGACCTCTATTGTAAACTAGCAGAGAGTAGGAGCTAAGATCGGGGGAGAAACAGTTGCAGAGGACATGAGCTGGACTTGAATTCCAGTCATTTCCCCCTTAATACTATGCTGAGAACACAGAAAATATAAGGAAACTCTAAATCAGGAAACGACCTGTGGCCGGGCACAGTGGCTCAAGCCTGTAATCCCAGCACTGTTAGAGGCTGAGGTGAGAGATCATTTGAGGTCAGGAGTTCTAGATCAGCTTGGGCAAGACAGCAAAACTCCATTTCTGGAAAACAAACAGACAGTTTTTTGTTTTGTTTTTAGAGACAGAGTCTCACCCCGTGCCCTGGGTAGAGTGCTGTGCCATCATAGCTGACAGCAACTGCACACTCCTGGGCTCAAGCAATGCTCCGGCCTTAGCCTCCCGAGTAGCTGGGACAACAGGCACCCAACATAACAGCCGGCTAATTTCTCTATTTTTAGCAGAGATCGGGGTCTCGCTCTTGCTCAGGCTGGTCTCGAACTCCTAAGCTCAAGCAATCCACCTACCTTGACCTCCCAGAGTGCTAGGATTATAGGCATGAGCCACCATGCACAGCCTCTGCAAAGATTTTTTTTGAAAAATTAGCCAGGTATAGCTCGGCACCCATAGCTCAGTGGTTAGGATGCCAGCCCCATGTACCAGGGCTGGTGGGTTTGAACCCATCCTAGGCCTGCTAAAAAGACAAACAAACAAAAAAACAGCCGGGTGTTGTGGCAGGTGCCTGTAGTCCCAGCTACAAGGGAGGCTGAGGCAAGAGAATTGCTTGAGCCCAAGAGTTTGAGGTTGCTGTGAGCTGCGACGCCACAGTACTCTACCGAGGGTGACATAGTGAGACTGTCAATAAATAAGTAAATAAATAAGTAAGCCAGGTGTGGTGGCAGGTGCCCTATAGTACCAGCTCCTCAGGAGGCTGGGGGGAGGGAAGGAAATCACTTGAGCCCGGGAGTTCAAGGTTACAGTGAGCTATGATCACGCCACTGCCCCCTAGCCTGGGTGACAGAGCAAGACCCCGACTATAAAAAAAAAAATTAAAAAGAAAAAAAGGAGGAGGAGGAAGAGGAGGAAAGAACAAGAATAAGGGAGGAAAGAGAAGCAGCAGCAGCACAAGGAAATGCAAAAATGCTCAAGGTTGGCATTTGGCTCAAGCGGCTAAGGAGCCAGACACATACACCTGAGCTGGCAGGTTCGAATCCAGCCCGGGCCCACCAAACAACAATGACGGTTGCAATAAAAAAATAGCCAGGTATTGTGGCGGACACCTGTAGTCCCAGCCACTTAGGAGGCTGAGGCAGGAGAATCGCTTGAGCCCAGGAGTTGGAGGTTGCAGTGAGCTGTGATGCCACAGTACTCTAACACAGGGGGACAGCTTGAGGCTCTGTCTCAAAAAAAAAAAAAAAAAGCTAAAGGTCACAGGGCAAAACAGAAAGGCAGCAGAGAGCCAGCAATTGACTAGTTATCCCTGTCTTAGGGGCAGGAAATTCTCCAAAGAACAATAGCATTTAAGCTAAGTTTGGACTCTAATTTTTTTTTTTTTTTTTTCCCAGATCTTACTCTGTTGCATTTTGGACTAGAAGTCACAGTACTACGTATCAACCCACCTCACTTCCACTGGCAGTGACCTGGCAACGTGGTCACGCAGGCTTGGAAGGGGCCACCAAGAGCACGTGCACTTTATATTCACTCTAAGGCCTAGGAAAATCTCAACCTCATTGCTAAGGTGCAAATTTATCAAACATCCCTAGTTCTGGATCAAACTGGTCAACTTTGTAATGAATTAAAAATATGTACATGAGCTTTTACTTTTTCCAAAAGAAATAGTTTTCAGGAAAATGGTCTTTCCTTTACTCCTTTGCTGACTTAGAATAATAAACCTTATCGAGTTATAAGGTATTTTTCCAATCATTTAATCCAAATCTCAGTTTTCTAGGAAACTGCTGTTTCCATAAATTAAGGAAGTGGCCCACTGTCCCACAGCTACTTGGGGGCCAACCAGGGGGTGTGCCCAGGTAACCCAGACTCCAGCCCCCTGCTCTTCCCATACATGCCTTACTCTAACTGGCAAAAAATGCACATAAAATCGTCAACTTAAAGGCTCATTTCTATTTTTTCAACCCTATTTTCATTCTTTCTGCCAAAGGAGAATATTTTGTATCATAAAAATACTTCAGAACTAGGCGGTGCCCGTGGCTCAGTAGATAGGGCATTGGCCACATAACTGAGGCTGGTGGGTTCAAAACTGGTCCAGGCCAGGTAAAACAATGACAAGTGCAACAAAAAAAATAGCTGGGCATTGTGGCGGCGCCTGTAGTCCCAGCTACTTGGGAGGCTGAGGCAAGAGAATCACTTGTGTTTGAGGTTGCTATGCGCTGTGATGTCACAGCACTCTACTGAGGGCAACATAGTGAGACTCTGTTTGAAAAAAACAAAAACAAAAAAACTTCAGAACATACAGTGCAGAAAAAGGTAAGCTCTTACTATCACATAATTTTCACAAAATATATTAGTATTTTCTTTTCAAAAACAATGATTTATAATGTTTTCATAATTTTTGTCTACTTTCTTAAAATTATCACACATTGTGAATAATCTTATCCTCTCATTTGGCTGTGTCCTGCCATTGCCCAGGATGCCAGCAGATGGCACTGTAGTTTCTTTATTCATTCCATGGTGCGTGGGATTTTGGTTATTAAAATTTCTCAAGTTCACCATCTAGGCACTGTCCAAAGAATAACAACCCAGTGTTTCATAAATGTGAGGCTCCTCGACTCATCCAATTTGCAAAGAAGGAAAATAACACCGTATGAATTTGAATGCAGACAGGAGTTGGCAGACCAGAGATGTAAAATGCCATCTTCTTTCTCCCTAAGACTGATTATAAAATTCAGCCACCAGGTGGAAAAAAAAAAAAAAATCGGTGCTACAACCCAATTCCAAATTTGGAAGGCAGCAGGTGGAGGAGGTCATTTACTGATCTCCTGGTGGAATAAATTAATGCTCAGAAGTCCGTTGCAGCGAGGCCTCCTTGTTGCACACCCTTCTTCCAGCAGGATGCCGCCAGCCTGGGAACTGCAGGAGCAGACAGATCTGCAGCCTTTGGCTCCATCACTTTCATTGCCAATGGTTGAAAAGGATGGGAACTAAATCCAGCTAACGCCTGGATTTTGATGACCTGGAAGCAATAATTTACATTCTGTTGCACTCTGAAGATCTATTGAAAGATTTGATAATAACCAATATTGCATTTATTTTATTTTTATAAGAAATAAAGTTTCGGGGGCAGTGCCCAGCCCCATATACTGAGGGTGGTGGGTTCAAATCCGACCCCAGACAAACTGCAAAAAACAAAAAAAAAATAGCTGGCATTGTGACAGGTGCCTGTAGTCCCAGCTACTTGGGAGGCTAAGGCAAGAGAATTGCCTAAGCCCAAGAGCTAGAGGTTGCTGTGAGCTATGACACCACTCTACTGAAAGCTACAAAATGAAACTCTGTCTCTATAGAAAAAAGGAAAAAAGAAAAGAAACAAGGTTTTGCAATGTCACCCAGGCTGAAGTGCAGTGGAGCATGACCATAGCTCACTGCAGCCTCAAACTCCTGGGCTTGAGTGATTCTCCTGCTTCAGCCTTCCAAATAGTGGGAACTATCGGTGCACACCACCATGCCCAGCTAATTTTTCTTCTTTCTTGGCCAGATGAGGTCTCAGTATGTTGCCCAGGCTGGTCTTGAATGCCTAACCTGAAATGATCCTCCTCCAAGTATTGAATATAAGGTCTCAGAATCGAACTTTAGCAAATACCTTTTCATCAATTAACTACTACTATTAAATCCTAACAATGCTTAAGTGTAAACAATTTTTTCCTCCAGATCCCTAAACTCCTTTAGTTGTCTCTGAAAACAAAACTTACTTATGAAAATCCCCAAATTAAGGAATGCATTAATTAGATCATACAACCAATTTAAGGGATGGCATCTCTATTCTTAGCTTATTTCTTCCCTCCAACCTCAGTCATCTACAAATTGTTTATGAATTCTTTGTTAAATTCCTTTGCTCATTCATTTTCACTCATTCTTTCATCCAGTAAATATTTATTCATCTCCCAGTAGGAGTGAGGCATCCTCTGAGAACAAGACAAGAGACGATTCCTGTGGCCCTGCAACTTGGAGGGGGTGGGGAGGGAGACCACAGAGGTGAGGAGTGGGGAGAATTTGAGGTGGGATGGACAGAGAAGGCCCCTCTCAGGAGGTGACAGTTGAGCAAATTTTGGTAGGCAAAGCGGGGAACCAGCAGGGAGGAAACAGGAGGCCTACTTTGCACAGGTTGAATCTGAGGTCCTTGAAAAACACCCCTGTGGAGATGGTAAAGAAATAGTTGGACATGTGATTTGGAGCTGGACACAAGAACTTGGAAGTCACTTGCATCTTCAAAGCTGCGAGAAAATGAACAGAAGCATTGTGAAGACTGTGTTCAAAGACAACCTTATTTTAAGGTACTAGCAAGAACCGATGAGGCTTGGAAACACCACTAGAGTGCAATTACCTTTTCTGGCTAAAATGATATTAACCTCCATTTTGCAAAAAGCACATTGGTGCCTCCAACTCTACACAGGGTACTTTCTAGGTTGCCATCTTTTCTGTTCTGGTGAGTCAACTGCTTCCCAAAGGGACCCTCCTAACACCACACAGCAGAACGAGGAACACACACAGGCCAAGGCAGAACTCCTCACTCCTGAATTGAAATCCACCTCTTAAACATGATGCCACTGTGAGGCATTCTGCCATCCCAGAAGGACAGAACCACTGAGCCCTGGGAGTGATGACTTGCCTGAGGTCAAGTTATGCTGGGCAGGGGCAAAGCTGGGGTGGGCACCCCAGCCTCTGATTCCTGAGTCTAACGTCTTGCCCTGTTCGCCACAGTCTTTCTAGTTTATGTCACAGAATTATGTACTGTAGACACACTACTTGATGTCACTTTCCTATCATGGACATTATATACCAGCCCTCCTCTCGGGTAAATGACAAAAATGATCCTCAAGAACTTGTGAAGATAGAATGTTTTCAACACCAAACGTGAACATGGTCTACAGAGATATTAGAACCAAGTATTTCAAGAACACTTTTCAGGAGTTGGCTCACTGATTGCTCCTGCAGGATCCTGCTGTCTGCTCATAGAAGGAAAAGACGCCAGATACTGTGGCTCAAACTCACTTTGCTTCTTATGTCCATTTATATACAAGCAGCCTGAGGTACCTCCAGGCAAAGACAACTCTATCTCGTTTTTTACATACTGAGTCTAATACACCAGAAAAGGAAAATGAATAATCAAGCATAAAGAAATGCCTAAAATAGATTTCATGTTTCGGTTTTGATGGGCTGTCCAGAAACTTCATTATAACCAACCAAAAAAGAAAGAAAAAAAAAAAAAAAAAGAAAAGAAAGAACAGCAGTTATAACCTAATTTCCGAGAAAGGAGCATATGTTATATGTTACTGGAAAACCTGTACTTAAGAGACTTTTTTTTAAGGTTCCTTAATCTTAAGTCTCAGGAAATAAGCTTCTCCATTAGTTTATTTCCTGCTAAATTTGGAATCAGGGTTTCTGCCGTGTCTGGGTCTTTTCCTGCATCATCCTGGCCCTGCCAAGAGTGCCCGAAGCCAGCAGGAGCCTTTTCTTCAAGATGCAAAAAAAAAGAAAAAAAACCCACACGTCTGTGCTCTGGATTGTTGCAGGTGGGAGATGGTTTCAGGGCTGAAGCACTTATAAGTAGTTAAGATTTTCTTTATGTTCTACTTAAGTATGATTAACTAGGTATGTCCATATTTTGCTTCTTTTATGACAAACTATTGTATGTGAAATAAGTAATTGCTTCATTTAATATTTGTTATCATTTTTTAGGCATCAAAGGTATTTTATCATACAAACTTATCTCCTCTGTTTAATATGGATATGAAACAAAATTCACTGTATACTACCTATTGTCTGCCATAAAAATTCAAAGGTCACCCCCACCCTGGCCACAGGGCTAGTACTCGGGAAGCCTGAGAGACAGGGAGGCCTCAGTGGTGCTCCCTGTCAGGCCAGGCAGGTGCAGGGGTGAGCGCCACCTTGCGTTCCACACTCCCCCGCCCCGTTTGGGCTCAAGCTCTGGATCTGGCCCTTGGTGGTGGCTGGGCTTCACATACGTGACATCATTTAGCTTGCAAAATCACTGGCTGAAACTCAAAATCATTCTGTTGCCAAAATCGGGCATATTGTTAGAATCCCATGAATATTTAGTATCAATGACAACGTTGGTGACATTTTGTCAAGCTGGTCAAAACACTCCCCATACAGGCTTTTTCTTTCATTTCATGGCCTATCCTCAGCCTGTGCTTTCTGGCTTTTTGTTCCAAGGTCACCTTCATAAGTGATCAAGGCAGGTGTCTGCAGTATCAAATCCAAGACAATGGCCTGACCCAGCACAGGCTAAGAGCACACGTGCTCAGAAACTCAGGCACACCTGGGGGTAAATGATAGCGCTGCCACCAATCTAAGCTGTGCTTATCTTTCTATGTGAAATGGTGATGATAAAATATACCTGTCTTAATAGGCTGTGAGGGGGATCAGCACAGTGCTTGGCACTTGGCAAGTTCCAAATAAATCCAACTTCTTATATGTACTCACTGGAGCCACCCCAGACCACTGTCCCTGTCTTTACTCCAAACACGCCATTACGTCACCTCCTATTCTGCATTCCCACAGTTTCCAAATCACTAGGGAATATTTTTAACACTAACTTCTCTCAAATAACTAGGATGGGGACAATGACTTTTCTTGTACTTCTCAATCCCTTTATAAAAGGGATTTGTGCTTGACTTAGACTTACAAAAAAAACTCCACATGCATAATGTTTGAATATGATATTGAAAGCTCTCATCCAACTTATTTTTCAGCATAATAGTGTTTCTATTTGCCTATATCCTATTGTCTTCCTTAAGCAGTATTTAGCTTACTATATTTAGCACAGTGTATACTAAATAATTTTTTTTATTTCTGCTTTTTAAATTTACAGTGAATAGCTTTTCAGTACGGACACTTCCATCATGGGAAATGGCTTAGGTCCATCAATTAGGTTCATTAACTCTCCAAAAGAAAATGGCAGGATTTTTGCGTTTATGAAGTTGAGTGCTGTCGCCAAACAATACTACTGCCCAATCTTAAATTCTTACACTTGTAGGAACTATACAGAAAGGACGTTGAGGGCGGCGCCTGTGGCTCAGTGGGTAGGGCAGTGGCCCCATATACTGAGGGTGGCGGGTTTAAACCCGACCCTGGCCAAAATGCAACAAAAAATAGCTGGGCGTTGTGGCGGGCGCCTGTAGTCCCAGCTACTTGGGAGGCTGAGGCAAAAGAATGGCTTAAGCCCAAGAGCTGGAGGTTGCTGTGAGCTGTGACACCACAGCACTCTACCAAGGATGCCAAAGTGAAACTCTGTCTCAAAAAGAAAAAAAAAAAAAAAAAGACACTGAAAAAGTTTCAATTTCCAGCCACGAGTTTTGACATTTTTAACTTTTTCTGCTCTATCCTGTGGTCACAAGGCCATATGTGGCCCTTTAAGTGCCCAAGTGTGGTCTCTTGATCAAATCCAAATTTTATTAAAAGGATCTGTTCTATAAAATTTGGATTCAGTCATAAGCCCATACTCAAGAATCCGAAAAACAAGTGTGGCCCCAAGGCCACAGGTTCCCCATCCCGAGGTGAGCCTATTCCTTCTATAACAGTGGTTCTCAACCTTCCTAATGCCACGATGTATTTTCATTGTTACAAAGGGGTCAAGACCCACAGGTTGAGAACCGCTGAGTAGTAACATGTCTCAAAAGAGCATCTTGTTCAGAAAGATAAGAAGGAGAAAGATACAACCAATCCAGGTATTCGACTTCAGTTCTAACGGCAATCACGTTCATTACCTTTCAATCCCCCGCTGACTGCAGGAAATCTATGGAAGTTCTAGGGAACTGAGTTTGCACTTGGCAGAAATCATGAGCAGCTGACTGGTGCCTCAAAGTGAATGATGTCTCAGTGTTGTCACAAGGCCACAGTACCCAGGAAGTGGCACAGCACAGCCAATGTCTTGAAGGTCAAAGCCAAGTTCTGCTACTCATTGATCAGTAACTCTGAGCAAGTAACCTAGTCCCTCAGAACCTGTTTCCTGCTACGCAAAATAGAGACAATAATATGGTTCCCAGAGGTTTCAATGAGTTACAACTTAGAACATGCCAAGCACTAAATAAAATTAATGAAAATAAAATGAAATATGCTAGCTATTACTGAGTTTTTCTTTTAACCAGCTCCACTTATGAGTCAAGTCTCCCTTAGTCCTTCTCCAAATGGACTTCTACTTCTCAACACGTAAGACACTGGTGCTCTGGCACCTCCAGAAGCGACAAGTTCTCTGGGCCCAAAGCAGGGATCACTTCTGTAAAACCTGAAAAGCCCTCACAAAGGGGCATTGAAAGAGATTTGTGTCCTTTCATTCACCAACCGCTAACTTGTACCAAAAGTGAATGATGCAGGTCACTGACAGAAAATGAAGAGTTCTGTGTCTACAAAGCAGCCAGATGCCATCTCTCCACATGGCGGTCCCTAGCACGATTATGTTCAGGCCACAACCTCACAAAGGCCAGGACTGTGCAAGTATAGAACGGCACATGGGCTCTGAGTAGGGGCTGAGTTCCAGAAACCTCTCAGTGGGTCTTAGCTTTTGTTTTGTTCTTCTGATTTTTTTTTTTTTTCAGACAGTCTCACTCTGTCGCCCCAGTTAGAGTCCTGTGGTGTCAGCCCAACTCACAGCAACCTCAAACAACAGTGATCCTCCTGCCTCAGCCTCCCAGAGTGCTAGGATTACAGGTGTGAGCAACTGGGCCCTGGCAGTTGTTTTTACTCTTACCCACTGAGTGTTAGGCTTGTACTCAGTGGAGTGTAACTAATACCTGACTTCAGTTCTGAGACAAATTCATGTAGCCAGGAGTCTGGAGGTAGCTGTGCCAGCACTCCTGCAGCCACTGAAGCAATTATTTCCTCCCCTACTTCACCATGTGACCTCCTTTCTTATGGTGAAATGAAACTGCTTGGGCCCTGTGACCCTGTTTTAGGCAGAACAGAGGAGAAGAACCAAGGGCAGGGGATGTGGGTGCTGGGTCAGTCCTTTTCATTGTGAAAACTCCAGCTTCCTTAGAAACAGCCCACTGGAAAGTTCCAGTATTTCTTCTGTGCCACACACTGATACCCGGGTCCACTATCTGCAGGAGTCTGGGAAAGTGAGTACTTTAACAGGGTACACGGCCACCCCAAACAAAATCAGGGTAAGTAAGAAAGAAGGTGAGGGTAGAATAAAATCTACCCAAGTAACTGGAGACTCCTGCAAGGTACGGACCACATCGTGTGCAGATCCCACCTCAAGCTTTGTAGAGCTTTGCTCTCTATATCGAGCAAACAATAAATCATCACAGACTGATTACCTATGACACTGGCCAATTACTGGTTCTTTTTCTATAACCTAGTTAAAAGAATATTATGTGCCCTCTAGTATATGTCGTGGGAATATTCTAAAGACTGGTCATGAAATTGGAAGGCCCTGGGAAGGCATTTCTGACACTGCAGTGAGGAGTTACGTGCTGTTACTGTCAGTGGTGACGTCAGCATCAGAGCTGCCATCCACAGAGAAAAGTCATATCAACTTCTTAGTTCAAACCCATGTGAGTACACGTGGGGGGAAAGAATGATGCTGAAAGACCCAGGCCGGGCACGGTGGCTCACACCCGTAATCCTAGAATTCTTATATATCTCATTATATTTTAGGCTCAAGGAGAATCTAAAAAGAACTACATCATCACAAGTGTGATGAATTCAAGACTTATCCAAGATCACACAACTAATAATTGTAAGACACGGAACTGAGGCTCCCCTCAACCCAATATTTTTCTGACTTAACATTCCAGCTCTGTGGAGCCAAGGGCCTAAGTAGTCTTACCACGGTATTCACGGTGCCAGGCACATTACTATGAAACTGAAGCCAAAAACAGGGCACTTTCTCTAATTACTGGTATTGAAAGTGAAATTTAAGTTTGTAACCTGGCCACTGGAATTCCCAGCCCCAGGTCAAATTCTGACGTTTCATGATTTTTCAACAGGCACACAAATTAGGATGTTAAAGAAAGGGGGACCTTGAACTTCTGCTTTTTGTTCTGGCTTTGGTGTAACCAATAAAAACTAATGGCTTCATTGTGAATTTGAAATTTTACTTAGGCATTTTTTTCTATCTTAAGAATTACAATTATTGGCTCGGTACCTGTAGCTCAGCACCTGGGGCTTCGGCCACACACACCGGGGCTGGTGGGTTCGAACCCGGCCTAGGCCTGCAGAATAGCAATGTCAACTGCAGCAAGGAAATGGCCAGACATTGTGGCTGGTACCTGTAGTCCTAGCTACTTGGGAGGCTGAGGCAGGAGGGTCACTTGAGCCCAGGGGTTTGAGGTTGCTGTGAGCTGTGGCCACAGCATTCTACCGAGGGCAACATAGTGAGACTCTGTCTCAAAAAAAAAAAAAAAAAAAAATTACAATTATTATCCTAAGCAAAATAAAACAAAAACAGGATTGTAGCACATTGCTTTCACCACCAATACTAGTTTTCATAAAATGAGAAAAAGATTAACTTTATATGAGCTTAAGCAGTCTACTAAAAAGAAAACACATTTGTTTACATTTTTTAATGGCTGGTACATATTTTGCAAATGGAGCAAAGTTATTCCTTCCCTCTATTTCCACTTTAAAATCTGTGTAATAAATATGGACTGGGGCCGGCTGGATGGACAGGGATGGATGGGGAAGTCTCTGGAATGCACTTTGGCTATCAGTATGCACGAGGCAGGCCCAGAGCAAGAGCCGGTGTGCAAATGGACGGCCACAACTGGGACAGGGTGAGTATGCGGTCAGCGATCTGGGCAGAGACTGGCACAGTGAGAGGACCCTGGCTTTTGGTATTCTTCTCAAATTTGCACGCACCTTCAGGGAAAGTGAGGCAGCAGAGGGCCGGCCTGTCCAGCCTCAGCGTCTGAGTGAGGAAGGGCAGGGCAGATGGGAGGAAAAAGGGGCTCCATTCAATTATCTCTCCCTTACGTTTCCATGGTGATGGCTCCGGAAACGGGTCAGAACTTTCTCAGTGGAAACAAACAGTGGCTCTCATTCACTGTCCCTGAAGCCTGTTCGCTGCTGTGCAGGCTGGGCACAGGGGACACTCTGGAGAGACGTGGGGCCAGGGGCTGTGTGCTATGACTGTCCTCTGGCAGCTGCTCTGAGCGGCAGCAGCAGAGTTGGGGGAGCCACCTCTGAAGGCCAAAGCTGGAGGCACTGCCCGCACAGAGGGCCCTTCCTTCCCCGTGGGTGCACAGTGACCAGCAACCACTCCTGGGCACTGGAGTGCCAGCCGCCTGCTGCCCTACTTCTCCCAGCAGGCAACACGAACAATGGGTGCCCCCCAGCCTGGGTCCTTTCAATGGTGACCACTTGGGCCTCTCCCGCCTTTTATTTTTAATTCCTCCCCAGACACAGCTGATGGAAATTTTTCCTATGTTATAGGAAAGTAAGAAAATAGGAACCTAAGTTTTCCTGTCTTCTCAGAGCTCATTTTTTGAGTTCAAAAACCTCTTTGTCATGGCCACGTGCCCTCCACACCTGGACCCACGAAACAGTGGGCCCTGCCCTCCTGCACTTCACAGTCCTGCTCGCTGATCTCACACTGCCCTCTGACTGCCTCACATCCTTCCCCTTTCTGATTCTGTGGGTGCACCACCACCTGCTGGAAATGATTCCAACACCAGCAAGCTTTGCCAGGGTTACCATGATGATATGGTGACCTCTGCCAGCGTCATCAGCTGAGCAGACCCCGAATTCTACCTGTGCTAAGATGTACAGTGAAAGCAAAGAGCTTCAGTCTGATTGACAGGACAGAGGTTTGGGCAGTGATTCATAAAATCAAGCTGGCTGCTTAAGATCTCCTGGGAAACCTCTCAAAGTCCCCAGGGCCAGGGTTCCACATCTGGAGAATCTAATCTAAAATCTCCAGGGTTTCACATCTGGAAAATCTAATCCATTAGATCTGGGGGGCTCAGGGGAGCTGAGGATCTTTCTTTCGAACAAGCCCTCCAAGTGACCCTGACTTGTAGATGTACTTGGACCAGTGGCTTCCCCCAGCAGGGTCTGGGGAACACGCTGCCCATCCCTCCTCCACCATTCCCTCTTCCATCCTCCTACTCCAATGCCTCTAAAACAAAGTATGCAACACCGCAAGTGAGATTTTCAGTAAAGAATACAGAGCAATACAATAAAACAAGTGCCCAATACATCTCCAGCATTATCCTGACTGTAAGATTTGAACAAGGCTTTTAGATGAGGTTGGGGGCTGGGTTTAGTCCTGAACAGCACATATTCCTGGCATGAAAGAGATGCTCCCTATGGATTAGATGAAGGAATTAGCCAGCGGATGAAGGAATTTAAAAAGCAGAAGCATAGTAAGGAAAGGCCTTGAGAAGCTTCAGACCATCAGGGTCTGTCCACTCAGCCCACCTCCTCCTGCGGACAATGGTGCTTCTAACGCACAAAGCCGACCGACCACTGGGCAGCTCCAAGCTGGCTCTGAAGGCCTCTGGGAAGGCTCCTGACACCACCGCCTGGTATGCTGTGCTCTCACCTCCTTTCTCACACCTGGAACTTTGTTCCTGTCCATTTCCACCCAAGAGGCCCTGGTCTCCCCCAGGTACACACTACTACAGGACCTGTGGCGGATCAGGAGTCTGACGTTTTAGCTCAGGTATGTGACGACTCCCAAAATCCCTCTCCTGCATCGCTCTGGGTTAGCTGAGCCACCAGAGCAGTGATTTTCAGCTAGTGTACCATGGCACACTGATGTGCTGTAAGAGGGTCTTAGGTGCCACAAAAAATTTTTAAAGATGGTTAATTATTTTCAAAAGAAATTCCAAGCACAGTAAGTACATTTTTTTCCTTTTTTTGGGGGAATCACTGTAATTTACATGTGCCATGGAAGTTTAACTATAGGTTCAAGTGCACCATGAGATAAAGGTTGGAAAACACTGACCTAGAGCTATTTTACGTGAGCTGTGGAAAGTATGCATTTTCTATCTGTGTTCCATGTCTGTGCAGCTGTGACATCTTGCAGTGATACCCTGGGTCCTGGGTGGATTTGGAGCAGCAGCTGGGCCAGCGGTGCTCACATTCCCACCGGGCCTCCTGCTTGGGGGGGTCTCTGACTCCCGGGCCAGCAGCGTGTGGGGCTCCTAAGGAAGGATGCCAGTAACTCCTGCAGGTTCCTTGACCCTCAATGTTGGAGGACTGCATGGAGGTGGTGACAGGTGACATGGGTGTCAGTCCACCCTGGCAGGCCACACCCTGTCCCTGCTCTCCTAACTCATCAGGCATCGTCTGGCACCACCTGTCACAGAAGAAACAGCCTCACCTGGGCTAGCCAGCCCGCACAGAGGCGTGAGGTCAAAGGCCGTAATGAAGTCCTAACTATATCTTAAGTTCTGCTTCTCTGATTGAACCCTGAGCCTGGCAGGGTCCTCAACACCAGGCCCATCCCCGGGGGTCCACCTTCTCTGCCTCTCCTTCTGCAGCCCCCTAGTCTTCCTGATGGTGTCCCCCCACATTATAATCTTCTTTTTTCAGGTCTTCAGACTGGGGGACGGCAGCTACTCCTCCTATCCCAGTCATCTTTCTCGGGCCCCGAGGCATTTGTCCATAGCAGTGCAGACACTGATGAAGTATTCATTGTTAAAATTCACAAGCTGCCTAGCCTGTCGCTGGCCTGGGAGGGTACCAGTCTCTCATTGCACAAGCAGTGTGGCAGATTAAGAAGTTGGTCTGAACGGATGGACAGACCTGGATTTGGAATCCAGCTCTGCCTTGCCCAAAGTCTGTGACCTTGAAAAGTCATTTACCTTCCTAGACCTTGGTTTCCTTAACAGTGAAATACCATCTACAGTACAGAATTGTTAGGAGATGTGCAGGAATAACTTGGTAAATTGCAGGGAAGAGTCTCTCCTTCCTGCTGTTTATTGACTGACACCCTCCCACTCCTAGCCTGATATTCTGTTCCCACCTTTGCAGGAGAGAGAAGGAACAGCAGACATTTCTGTATACGACACAACTGGCAGCAATGCCTGTCCCCAGCAAAGGCAGCAAGAGGGCACACAGCCTGCCACCGGCGAAGGATGCTGGGCAGACACGTGGGCTCCAGCTGGGCCGGGTCGGCTGGAGGTTCATGTTCCAGACAGCGGGAAGGGCAACAGAGCTGCCAGGCAGGAACAGCTGAGGTGGAGGATTCGGGGCCAGCTGCTCCCGCCCCAGCTCCTGCATTCTGGAATGTTGAGCCCCTCAAATATGCCGTGGATGGACCCCACACACGTGCAGACACAGCTATGCCTGCACACACACTCCAGCATACTGCCACCACCAGGCACTATGCCAATGGCCGTTGTTTCCTGACCTCCCCTTTTGGAGGCATCAAAAAGGAAACTAAAGGTCATGTGGGAAAGGGCGTAATTTAGGGCCAATGATGTGATCACTGAGGAACTCTGTGTGTGGCAGCATCTAATGTGCCCGAGAATGAACCCCACAGACACGTGGTGCCCACCACAGGCAGCCCTGCCTAGTACCGAAAGGAGGAACCACAGCAGGTGAGCACCTCCCAAACGCAGGGCACCGCGCTGGGCTTTCACATAATCCCCTGTAGAAAGGGCTGTGATTGTCCAGGTATTATAAACCTGAGGCTTAGAGAATTCAAGTCCAGGCAGTCCCCAGGTTATGAATGAGATAGGTTCTGGTATGATCTTAAGTTGAACTTGTATGTAAGCTGGAGCAGGTATATTTACCTATTACCTGTAATAGCCTCCGTAAGTGCTACTTGTTCACTGGTCAGATGTTCGTAACTCGGGGACTGCCCATATCTTGTTCATAATCCCATGTGGGTAATGTAGCAAAGCTTAAACTCAGATTGTGCCCAGCTCCGGAGCCCACCCCAGCTAGTAACATGCAGAGTCCAGGCAAAATGGACGGTGGGGGTGAGTTGGAGGCTGGAGGCAGAGAAGCAAGGAGGGACCCAGGAAGAGAGAGCCCTGGAGACCAGTGACTCAGACTTGTCCCTGGGCCAAGGAGGCAGCTGAATCCTGGAGGGGTGAGGAGACAGAGGGCAAGTCATGGGAGGGCAGTGCAGTAAAGCTCTGAGCTCCCCTACGGTGACCTTGCCTTCGGGCCCACATAGTCTCTGGTTCTCTCTCTCTGGTTCCCACCTCGCTGTCCTGAAGGACTCTGGGCACAGAGCGAGGACACATCTAGCTGAGCCAGGCAGAACAGCCTGTTGGGCCCTCTGAAGGGCACGCCTCTGGCGCTTCCTCAGTCAGTCCACAGACACAGGCCCCAGGCTCGGGGCACACATGCACATTCCGCATGGGAGGACACTGGTGTCCCTTCCCCACACCACCGCCCTGCCACAAACAGGAGGTGGAGACAGGATGCATTGGCATCAGCTCAGGGGACGTGGCAGCCCTCATTAGCTCCTCCCACTGAAGCTGGTCTACTTCCTAAGGTGTGACCATGCCATGCATGGTTTTTTAAAATAACTAAATATTTTGTATATGTTTCTTGATATTAGATTTTTATCTATAAATATTATGTCGTGTTGTTTCTATTCTAAAAGGAAGAAAATCTGCAGAGACTTAAATGAGATTATGGAATGGAGCCAGGCGGGGAGAGGGGAGCAGCCCTTAGAAACAGATTCAGCAATTTGTGGAAGCTACTGTAATAAGTCCTCAAGTTACAAACATCCAAATGACATACAACTCGCACTTATGAATGGCATCTATTACAGGTTACAGGTAAATGTACGTGCTCCAGTGTAGCATAAAACTCCTCTTAAGAACATAACCAGTCCCTAACCCAGGGACTGCCTGTGTTCTCTCTGCCAGATGTTTTTTTTACAGGTCTCTTTTAAAATTAAGATTTGTGAGCAGAAAACACTTCTTACCACACTGTTATCAGCTTGAGAAGACACTGACATGTGCAAGGTCACAGGGAAGACCAAGGCAGACTTCCCTAACTCCAGCATTGGAAAAAATCCATTTTCAACCCTATTTCAAAGAACTAGGGGCCCTTAATGAATTCAGTGCAAGTCATGAATGACCATTTGCCCTGTGCAAACCACTATTCTGGACACTGGAGAAAATCAGAAGAGAGAATGAAGATGGAACATTTAGCCTCGGAGCTCATGACCACGCTGGCTCGTGTGGGCTTGAGCTACAGGCAAAGGCATGAACTTGGGCCAGACGGGACAGATAATGATAAGAGACAAGGTTACTGCACACTTGCTATGTGTGCCGTTGTTAAGGTAAGCACTGTAATTATCCCCCTCATTTTGTAGTGTGGAAACCGGAGACAGGCCAAATAACTTGCCCAAGAGTTGCAGAGTTGGTAAGAAAGACAGCATGAATTTGAAGCCAGAGGGTCTGGAAGGAGGCAGGGCACCTTAACCCCAAGAGTATGACACTCAGAGTGGAGTGTACATCCCGAGCTCTGAGAACTTAGACAAGCTAATCAGTCTCAAAATAGTGTATACTTCAGTGAGTTTATGAAACAACAAATGATAAAATACAGTAAGAGATTTGCACAGTGGCCAATACATAGAAATAATACAAGAAGCAAAGCTATGATGATGTTAACAAGGATAATGGTGATACGCATTATAGCGTATTAAGAGACATCAAATTCGTGCAAAATGCTACCGGAGTCACCAAAGGGACAAGAACATGGCCAGGGAAGGGATTGAGAAGGAGAAACTGTCCTCAGAATAGGATTTAATGAAAGGAAATGTTTTCAAAGCATGAAATCCAGACAGCCCTGCAGGAATTTAGGGGAAAGAGAGTCCAGTGGGCTGTAGTTTAGTTTGTGTAAGTGGGAGATGTGGAAGATCCAACAATAAAAATGGGCTGGGACTGTGTTTTGGAGGCTTTGACTACCACAGTGAAAACATGGAGAGGTCCTAATTTACAGATACCACTGGGGGGAATCTAAGCATTTTAGGAAAATAATCTGAAAGCAATTTCTTAAATGCTTTCTAGTTCATGAAAAGAGCATTAAGGGTATCCTTTGGAGTAGTGAAGGTGAAAAAGAGGATGCTATGGTTTGGGTATGGTTGTTTCCCTACACACCAAAACTCTTGTGCAATTGGACCCCCAGCACAGTAGTGTTGGGAGGTGGGGCCCAAGGGGAGGTCTTCGGGTCATGGGGATAGACCCCTCATGCACAGGTCACAAAACAAGCCTTCTCCTCCTCCAATATGGTCTTCCCCTCTCACAGGTGTTCATCTTCTCTTCCTCTTTGAATTCTCTGCCATGTTGTTGTGCAGCACAAAAGCCTTTGCCAGAGCCAGGGTCATGCACTTGAACTTCCCAGCCCACAGAATGAAAAGCTAAATACTTTTCTTTATAAATTACTCAGTTTCAGGCATTCTGTTATAGCAACACAAAAAAGGCCAAGGCAGAGAAAAACAAAAGTTTATAGCAATAGATGCAACAGGATTTGGCAACTGAAAATTTGGGTTAAGGAAGAAAAGCAGATCATGATGTAAGGCCTCAGTGAAGGGTAGGGATATGGTCTCAAGAACAGAAAGGAGGAAGTAGGGACACAGAGCAGGTGGCCTGAGAGAGAAGGTGAGGAGGATCGAGATGGTAATTTGTTACAAGGATGTGCAGTTTGGGGCAGCTGGCGATACCCAGCAAGAGGCTGCACAGGCTGGCCAGCACGCTGGGAAGGGGTAAATCTAGAGAGATAAATCTGGGGTGGGCACTGAGAGCCCAGAGTTCAAAGCCAAGAACATGGGTAAGTGCCCTGAGAGAGCCTGCCAGAGGGATAAACAGCCCAGAGAGCACCCACGGTAAGGGATGGGCAAAGCTGCCAAGGGTGGGCGTAAAGGGAGGAGGAGAGACTGGGAGCCAAAACCTACAAACGCCAAGCGCACAGAGAGAAGTGTGACCCAAAGAAAAGCCACATGGGGAAGAGGGCTCCACTTTGGTTATTACTGGGCCACTGACCTCCGAAAGAACATTTAGCAGGGAATGAAGACAGGAGTCGGGCTTCATGGGAAAAGTTCGCAACTGGGGAGGGAGAGAATTATAGTTTGGAAAAATGGCAAGGAGATTTTCACGGGGAGAGAGGAACTACGCATGTCTGCTCACTCACTCCTTAATTCATGTACTCAACATTACTAAATGTCTTCTACGTGCCAGCGGAGAAGCAAAAGGTCTAGAGCTCAAGGCACTCAGAGCAGATGACAGCACACAAGCGTGCGTGTGTTCACACACACATGCACAGTCCACTGCAATGTTAGCAGGAGAATCTCAGGGATGTAAAGCCCAAGTAACAGGACGCTGCACCTCAACTGCGTGGCTTAGGGAAGACTTCTGGGAGGGGCCGAGACCAGCGATGAGACTCTAAGGTTGAACGTTGCCTGCCCAGGTGAGGGGTGGGCAGTGGGGAGAGTGGGGGGCAGCGCAGCCCACTAGACAGAGCTGCAATTTCTGAGGCTCCTGGGCACACCGTGGGGAAACTGGGTCTGTCTGGGAAACTGCACAAGCTTCACCTCACCTGGGGAGCAATTGGTGAGAGGAGAAGAGTCCAGGTCAGATGAAGGCAAGGAAAAGGGTCAGGGGAGCTGGAGAAAGGTATGCACAGGAGCTGCTTTTCTGTGGGCCGAGAGGGAAGGGAGTGAAGGTGGAGATCTGGGAGGTGGGCGAAGCAAAGCTGACTCAGTCAAAGAGAGTAATCAGCTCTCCAGACGAAACAAACCTCAGAGCAAAGATACATCCAAGCCGAGCAAACGCTTTCCCTGAACATCTACAAACTGTATTTAATCTACATTATTCAACCGCACAGCAGTGTCCAGTTGGCTTTCTCTTTTTAAATTTATTTTCCTTGTCCATCATGCTATATATTTTCGGACTTTTTCACCATGAAATAGTTCAAGGGTAGTCATAGGTAATGAAAAAGGTGAAACTAAATCAATGAATTTTCAACTCCAGTGAAAGACTTAGTAGAAAAGAAGTTATAAATATTGGCCAAGTTGAAGTCTAGAGATTTATTTTGGACCTTCCTGTCTCTACAGATAAATTACTGAGCCTGAACTTCTATCTGGATGAGGGCAGAACTTGCTCCTACTTCACAGACAGCCCTGGCAGTGCAGGTTTTAACTGCTGCTGTCTATTGAATGCTATGGAACACCAGTTGCCCCACCTCTCTATTTGGGTACAAGAACATAGGGATGACAGCTCAGTGGTTAAGAGCAGGGGGTCTCAACTGGTATTAAACCCCAGCTCTACCACTTGGTCACTGAGCAACCCTGGGCAACTCATGAACTTCTCTAATCTTTAGTTCTGCATTTGTAAATGGGAATAACATAGGAAGTGTGGTAGGGTTGTTGTAAGTATTACACGAATCAATGTTAAGTGCTTAGATCAGTTCCTGGAGCATAACAAGAACTCAATAAACACTGCTTATTATTATTATCTATTTCTTTTTCAATTTTCAGTCCATATAAACCAACTCATGAACACTCCCTCTAAAAAACACACCAGGTGACCCTGACTCCAGTTAGCTTCCTTGAACATAATGAATCTAAATAATCTTGACACATAGCACATTTGTCAGTTACCTAGTTAATTTTCAGATTACTGTTTATGCATATGCTACACAAATAAAAGTTTAAAATACCATAAAAGTTACTACTAGTTCCCATGCAATGTCTGTTCTCCCTCTTTCCTTAAGAAAAGAACCCTATTTTGTTCAGGAAAGAAATGTGCTCAGCTGTAAACCTTCACTTCTCTAAGCTCCCTATGGCAATGGTGGTCAAATGACCCAATTCTGAGCCCCCTTCCATTGTTTCAATTTTCTCTGTATGACTATTGAACGTATGTTTTTTTCTACTTATCACCATACTTCCAAATGTAAGCCTGCAGCCTTTCAAATGCAGCTTGTGCCTGTTCTGTTCCTCACTATATCCCAGAGCACAGAGGGTTCTTCCCACCACAGAGCAGATGCTCAATAAACAGCTGCCACACGAAGGACGGAGGGGGACAAACTGGAATGTGGGGGGTAGGGTTTCTAGGAAAGCTTTGTGAAAGGACGTGCTTTGGCCCTTTGCCCGGCTGCCTTTTCCCCTCACCCAGCTTTTGCTTCCCACCTAGAAGATGCAGCAGACATACAAAGACAAAACGCCCCGGGGGACAGTCTGGGCTCCTGGAGGCCTACCTGAGCCAGGCCTGGATCAGCCCAAGAAACGAGGATATGTCCAGCAAACTTTGTATTTGTTTGTGCCACTATATGTCAGGTTTTCTGTTCTCGTACCTAATGTCTTTCCTCATGGATAGGAGTTGTAAAGAGATTTCTCAGTTAAATTTTTTTTTTAAATGCCCTAGATATTCTTGAAAGTAGGTAGAAAGTAACAAGAAATTTAGCTAATGTTCACCTTTTCCACCAGCTGACAAGAACCCAACACTGGGGTAATACAATAGACGGTCTCATCAATAAGCAATGTAGAAAGATATAAATGGAACAAGCTCCAGGGAAAGTTCCCTTGGCCTCCTTCATTAAACTTTCAGTGAAAGCACATGGAGGGACCGGGCAGAGAATAAGTAAATAAGAATGAATGGGGACCCTGCCAAACCAGTGTCAGGGGCACGAAGGGATCTATCCATCTCTCTATCTATCCCTGCCTCTCATTCATTTATCTATCCTCTATCAATCAATCGTTCATCTATCTATATCTGTATCTATCACTCATTTATCTATTAGCTATCAATCATTCACCTCCCTATCTCTATCTAACTATCTTTCATCTATCTTTTTATATCTATCGATCTATTGATCGATCGTGTAGGCCAAGCACACCCAGAAGCCAGCAGTCCCACTTGGCAGGAACATCTAAATGCTGTCGTGTCCAACATGTCAAATTTTCACCACTTGCCTACCCCACAAAAAACCTACCTCTTCTGCCTCTCTGGTCAGAGCTAACTTCTATAACTGAAGACTATAAACCCTGTTAGATGCGGGATCCTACTGGGAGAAGTGATGTACCTTTTAGAACAGTGGTTTTTAACCTTCCTAATGCCGCGAACCTTTAATATAGTTAAAAGGGTTGAGAACCAGGTTGAGAACCGCTGTTTTAGAAAGAGACATTTGCACTATAATTAATGCCAGATCCTCTCTCAGAAGAGGTCTCTGGTGTGGGGGGAGGGAGGAAGGCACCTGCACTGGGGTCCTGTGACAACTGGGGAGCTTGTGGTCCTGGAAGGCAGGCATCACAGGACCAGGACTCAACTTGCCACCTTGCCTGTCACCTCTGCTTCTAAGGGCAGTTGCTGCAAGATGTGCTCACTTTTAGTTTACCAAATTCTCTTGCCTTTTGAATAAAAGCAGAAGAAAACCTCTGCCCAAAGAACACAGCTCTGACTCAGAACGATGTTTTGGTTGGCACACACTTTGCAGACACCAACCAGGCACAGCCAACTGGTTAGCCAGGTCCCCTCGGGGATGCAACATTCAATTTGCAAAGCAACCAGCGAGCATTCCGTGGTGAAGGACAGTGGGACTTTCTATTTACACTTCCAAATATAATGAATAAACTAGTCAATATAAACACTACATCAAACCTACTAAAATCGTAATCTGGCCTCGGGATTTTGGAGTGGTGCCTCATCTTTAAAAACAAAGAAACTGATTCTAGGAGGGACTTTACCTAACAAATGCAATCAGTATAACCTGGTTTCTTGCACCCTCAATGAATCCCCAACAATAAAAAATAAAAACAAACTAAAAACAACATCTCTTGGAAGATTTAATACAAAAATAATCATCAATGTAAAAATAAGTATCACCATGTTGCAATCATGACAGTAATGAGTAATTCAGGAAAAAATCTAAAGCTACTAAGTCAAAGGTGGACAAGGAACAGGTCTTCCCAGTCTCAGACTATGTTCTCATTACAGAGGGGAGATGGTAACTTCTCAGAGGAAACCTGGCTGAAATCATCTTGGCTGAAACCATCTTAACAGGACGATCAAAGTTAATATCACCAAAAACAGGACAAATCAACATCATGTGCCTCCAGACGTAATGCACTGTGGAGAAAAAAAGAAAACAACAAAACCCCAAACAACAGATACTTCACAAACAACTAGCCTAGACTCTTAAAAAAAAGGCAGTATCATAAAGAACAAGAAAAGGCTAAGAAATCGTTTCGGATGAAATGTGACAAAAGAGACATAAACACCACAAATAATTTTTCTTAAAGTGCCAGATTGGGACAAAAAGTGCTAGAGGAGGCATTACTGGGACATCTAGAGAAAAGTCATTGTTAAGTTTCCTGTATTTGGCAATTATACTATGATTCTGTAAGAGAATGTCCTTGTCCTTAGGAAATACTTGCTGAAGCATTCAGGGGTGAAGGTCCTCATGTGTGGTACTTGTGATGTATCCTCCAGTGGGTACAAAAAAATGATAACTGGCGGTAGTGTGTGCGTGTGTAGGAGGGAGTAAGAGACGGGAAATGTCAGTAATTAATGAGTCAATGTGAAAGGTATGTGAGTTCACTGCACAATTCTTACAACTATTCTCTAAGTTTAAAATTTTTCAAAAGAAAGGGTTTTAAAGTTAACAAAATAAAATCCCAGAGGTTCAGCGCCTATAGTTCAGCAGCTAGGGTACCAGCCACGTACATCAGAGCTGGTGGGTTTAAATCCAGCCCATGCCTTCCAAACAACAATGACAACTACAACCAAAAAATAGCTGGGCGTTGTGGTGGGCACCTGTAGTTCCAGCTTCTTGGGAAGCTGAGGCAAGAGAATTGCTTAAGCCCAAGAGTTTGAGGTTGCTGTGACAGTGACGTCACAGCACTCTACCAAGGGCAACAGTTTGAGACTCTGTCTCTCAAAAAAAAAAAAAAAAAAAAAAAAAGAAATAAAGAAAGAAATAAAAATAAAACCCCGAGTACCAAATTTTTAAAAAACCATTAATAGAGAAAAGGACAAAATGTTTTTTAAAAAATTTTCAATCATTCGGAAACACATATAAGTTTGAAGCATTTAACAGTACAGGGGCAAACTGGCGGTATTACATATGGAACGGGTGTGTGTGTATGTGTGTGTGTGTGTGTGTGTGTGTGTGTGTGTGTGTGTTTAAAATTTTTTGTTAACCTCAGAGGAGGACGTCAGTCTCTTTCTTGACCACAAGAGTCATGCCACATTTTACTAAGTAAAGGGTATAAACACAGAAAGAATGACTCCCTACAACTGAGAGGAAAAACAACCCAGCCTAACTAAGGTTAAAACAAATTTAGTGAGTCACTTCCTCTTAGGAGGAAGGGCAAACATTTCTTATTTCCTGAAGGATTCAGAGATTCTGCTGGAACACCTGAGCTCTCGGCCTGAATCATTCTACATAAGTAATAAACAAGGTAAGGAGAAACTACAGCCCATTCATTCCATGCTTCTGAGCCACTGTAGTACCTCCCAGTGCAAAACCAATATCTACTGAAGTCTCTTATCTGTTTCAGCCTCCACATGACTAGGTTCCTAAGATGACACAATGCAAGCAAAACAAAAGAATAGACAGCGAATGGCCTTAGTTTTCTTTGGCGTATAATCCTCAACATGCCTCAGTCCTGAGCCAACCCAAATGGCCTCTAGAGCTTGGAGTTGCAGCTTCCTAGCAAAGCAAGCTTCCTCCTTGGAGCAGCCTCTGTGCCAGCGGCACACACCCGTGGACGGATTAGCCAGAGCTGTGCTCTGAAGCACACACACGCTCTCTCAACCTGTGCTTTTCATTCCAGGGATACTTTCTCCCTAAACCACTTGGGTGCCTCTCTTGGCATGCACAGTAGAAGTGGCTCTGTGCCAGAGGAAGTGTCTGTGTGGAGATGTGCACTTTCTTTAAATTTCTTTACCTCAGAAGCTCATAAACAGAGCATTCTAGTATAATTATAATGGAATAAAGTAGAAAAAAAAAAGTTATGGGGGGGAAAAAACATTTGTTTTATTTTTGCCTTTGTTTTATTTAAGTTGCCTAAAAGAAATACAAGATAAACATAAAATTATCTTCCAGGAGAGTAGAAATTATAGGGTTTAGATTTGGGCAGGGAAGCAAAAATATTGCCTATAACAGGAAAGGTCAGTGGTCATTTGCTGTCTCAGACACACGTATTTATTCTTGTTTTAAGGTCACCTGCCAAAGATCACTTACAAATGAGGTGCAGGGGAGAGCTTTATAATTTCTGTTTTATTCCAAACATAATAATATTTTGTATTTGTAACTCTCTTCTTAATAACCTTCAACCTATATTAAAAATTAATGTATAATTCGAAAACTTTCTGTGTAACTTACCTGTCTTTTCCCTTTCTGTGTGTTCACTACCAGGTATTTACTTAAGGTTCAATCACAACGGTCAGTGTGAAATCAATAACTCCTCCCTGAATCCTCAGGCATCACCAATTGAATTATAAAACACCCCGTTAACCACCTATATACATGTACACACACACACACACACACACACCACAGCAAGGAAAAGGACACCACGCTCCAGGTACATACGCACACGACCGCCTGCTCCATTTCCTTCAGGATGGACCTAAACGACACCTTCTTGGAAACTCTGATCCTGGGCAGAGGGAGGAAGACTTACTTTCTTTCCACTTCTGGTGTTGACACGGCGCTACAGAAGCCAAGGGACTCCTACGAGGGAAGATTTGTATTGTCAGTGTGGGCAGAGCAGCAGGCTTCATCTCATTTGTACATAATATCACTTAAAAAAAAAAAAACTAGAAGCAAAAATAGACGATTAAAGTCACTGTGCTTACTTCAATCTGGGACCGCAGCTGAAGTGACGTGGGACTGGCATCGGGTTTCTCCTAAAACAGAACAGATGCCGGTTTAATGAGACTTCCAAACGTGGCATACACCAGAAAGACAAATAGATGTGTAAGAAGAGAGGGAAGGATTTGGGAGACGATGGAGATAAACAGATTTTCTGGAAACTAAAGAACTTTTAACATGAAAGCTCTGTCCTCTTTAACATTGAACTGTTTCACAAACTCCACTGCTAGATGCTGCTAGAAATTTTATTGCATTAAAAAAAAAAAAAAGCACAAATTAACTGAAGGGTACTGACAGTTAATGGTGAAATAATTCTCTGAATATACTCAGACCATCACTGGGACACTGAATTTACTGCAACCCATTTGATTTCAGTTATTTTGCAATAATAATGGAGTTTCGATCTGATTTTAAAGTTCTAACTACATTTAGAGTGCTAAGCAATGGAGGATTACTTGTTAGCATTGTTAGGAAGTTGGAAAGCTAACTAGATATTATCATGCAGCCTGAAAACTCATATCCTCCTGTAAAAGCGATAAACTGGGACGTAGCTGAGAATTTAAAAACAAAAACTCTCAGCATCCAGTCCATAAGTGCAATATAAATGTGTGAGATTTTATGAGTACACTGAAAAAAAAAAAATCAATGAATCATGAAAGAGAGGAATCAAATATTTTAGAGATAAAATCATGACGTATGTAACACCTTCATTTGAGAGTGAACGGAGGCTGTATCCCCTTTGAGAATAAAAGAAGAGGGGAAAAAATAGACCATTTACTTACAATGAAAAAAATTATGCAAATTATGTATTCCCACATGCATCTAATTATTCCCTTTATTAAAGATGCCTATTTCATCATTAACACAAAACTAGGCCAATATTTAAAAACTCGTTGAAGCATAAAAGTAGCAATCAAATATTATAATAATTATAACTCAGAGTAAAGTTACACATTTAAATAGGGAGCAAAGAATCTGGCACAAATAAACAACATCAAAATGAACTTGCTTTCCTACGGGACTGGGGGTGTTCTGGGGACTTGCAACACACCAGGGTTCATGTGGCTGATAACATTGTCCTATACACTTGGAAGATGTTGGGAGGGTGAATTTTATGTTATGTGTATTTTTGCCACAATTATAAAAGGAGTGCTAGGATGAGCATATCTGACCATGAGGTGATTGTGGATAAATAGCATGAAAGAAAAATGTTTTCAAGGCAGCGCCTGTGGCTCAGTGGGTAGGGTGCCGGCCCCATATACCGAGGGTGGTAGGTTCGAACCTGGCCCTGGCCAAACTGCAACAACAAAAAAAAGAGAAAACGTTTTCATGGACTGGGTTTTCAGGGCCTGGTAACTCACAGTTTTTTTCAGGACACATCTTATTTATTTTATCCCAGAGGAAAGAGACTACAGTCATCATTTAGAGCCATTTTTTTTCTTTGTTAGAGAAAATATGTCCTAAAGTTAAAACATTACACAACTGAGGAGAAGCTTGTACAGCTATCCACCAAGTTAAGGACATATCTGATGTTGGAAGGAGAGGCAGAATGGACCAGTGGCAAAATGCCATCATTTGATAAACGTTCGTAAGAGTAATCACTATCATGTGACACGTGAATGTAATAAAATATTTAAAACATAGAAACATATATAATAAAAAATACAGCAAAACCTTGTGGACCCACCATCAAGTCTGAGAAATAAAACATTACAAGTTAATTCACACCCTGATATACACTTAGGTAAACCATCCCATCCATGGAAAGAATATGAAATACATCTCCGTATAACGATCGTGTTACACACATAGGAGGAAGATGAGCTGAACAACATTTTATTGTTTATCACTAAAAAAAATAGATTTTTTCATGGCCCATTGTGGAGTGAAAAGCTGTGATGGAACCAGACAGGAGGAGCAGCAGCCATCTGTGTAGCCACACAGTGCATTGTTCACTTAATACAGGGACGAGGGGTTCAAGTCCAAAGGTTCCTCGACATCTCCCTTTCTTGTTTAGTTTCCAGAGCAGGCTGCCCCCTTCTCTGCCTCAAAGTCAACCAGTGTAAAGAAGTAAAAGGGGCAGAAAAGCATAGATCTGGAAGTCCTGACAAAGGGGAAGATGGCCTAGGAGGAGCCATGAAGACGCCCCTGACCTTCCCACCACCACGGCTTTATTCAGAGAACTAATAGTCCACAATATAACTCCTGGTTTGGAATTCACGTGGACAGAAGTAGTAAAAATTGTGACTCCCATCAAAACATAGTCATAGAGTGTATATGTAACTTTGAGGCATGCTACAGAAAAGAATAAGACTTTTCTCTGCCTCATTAACACAGTTTCCGTTCCTGCTGCCAAACACAGGGGCATAAAGCAGCAAGTGTTGTATGTTGCTCTCAGATTCCATGGATAGTAAGAAAAGCAACAGCAGAAAGGCTTCTCTCGGCTCCTGAGAGGCCTCAGCTGGGAAGACTGGAAGGTTGGGGGTGGCTTGATGGGTGGGGCTGTGTTCACTGGAAAGCTCGCTCGCTCCCCGCCTGACGGCTGGGACCTAAGCAGGTGCATCCAGAGAATACCCAAATGTGGGTGCTCTGTGGGCTGTTCAGACTTCCTGATAGCTGGATATTGGGGTGCAATAATAAGCACCTGGAGAGGGCCAGACAGTTAGCATTGCCCCTCACAATACAGCCTCACCTGGTATGACGACAACCAGAGCCACAGCCCTCGCAGCTGCGGACAAAAGGGTACAGGGCCCTACTTCTCTCTTGGCGGGAGGAAGGCCGAAGCCACATTGTGAGAACAGCCCTGGATGGCAGGCAGCACTGTGGCCAGCTTGGGGGATTTACAGGTTGCCACACTGACTGCCAAGATGGGCCTACTCATAATTTTTCAGGATGAGGCACGAGATGCATTACGATGTCCATCAGGGTTATTTTGTGGGGTGTACAGAGTTTACTCACACAGCATATCCCGGCAACATATTTCAGCCCAAACCTATCACTTCAAAGGTCAGAACATAGCACTGCATTAGGCTACGATGATCATCTTCCTCACTTCAAACCTATAATTATATCTTTAAAGCCTCAAATATACAAAAGTAAAGAGAAGAGTATCATGAACTCCCAAATTCCTATTAACCAGCTCCAAAGACGATCAACTCAGAGTCAACTTTGTTTATACCTCCACTCTTGTTGCAACCCTACCCCATTTGACTTTGAAGAAAACCTCAGACAGCAGATTACAAAATATCACAATTTTTAAGTTAAGGATTAGGTATCAGGATTTCTTAGGTCATAAGTGCTGCTCAAGCTTGAGCAAATGGCTCGATCACCAGGAATTTGACTCTTTCCTAACACTGAGGACGGGTTTGGCAGGAAGCCCAAACAGCCCATAGGGGGGGGAAAAATCATATTTATGAAATTTAGATGTTGCAAAGGAACATGAAAAAATGCATTCCAAAGTCAAATGCAAAGGAAGAGAGTTCATTCCAAAAGTACTCACTCTTCTTTCCCAAGTGGAAATACTTCATCCTTTTTCATTTTTGAGTCTGATATGCTCTCTGACTTGGCTGTGACTAAGTATCTGAAGCAGATTTTAGTGAGAAATAACTCCATAATCTGGGCCACGCTCAATATTGGGACCCAGAAATATCTGGGAGACAGCCACACAACACGTGGCTGAACCTGGACATATAACTGGGAGTACTATAACTTGATTAGGAATCTTTTTAAATAAATAAAAAAAGAAAGGGGACTACGAAATTTAACATGTCAATTAAACTGTTCATCATTAAGTCGCACGTGGATATCTTAAGAATGACAAAAATCATTAACATTTCAAACTCTTAAAGAAATTTCTCCAACTGAATGAAGTATAACAGGATTAAAACAAAATTTAAATACATCCCAACATGTACACATGCATGTCTGTATGTGTATGTATGTGTTCACGTACAGGAAAAGGGTTGAGAAGGTAGGCACCAAATTAACCTAATAGCAGTTATTAACGTTTCAGTTCTCCCTGCCTTTTTTACAAGCCTGTAGTCTTGCATTACTTTCATCATTTTTTTCTAAAGATGAAAGATCAGCTTAAAAACACCATTTCCAGTTCCCATACATGTTTTTAAATTATCCACACATGTTTATAAATGCATGAGAAAATATCTAAAAGGATTCTTAGTATGGATGAAATACATTTCTCAACTTTTCAAGCATAACTTTAATAATAATTCAAGTTGTATGCCAGCAGTTACTAAAAAATAAAAAATTAAAAAAAAAAAACCTAACACATGTTAAAACTTAATTTCTCTAATTAGGTCATGCCCTGTATTAAAATATACTCTTGAAGTGTTACAATTTTTAATGTCATAGAAAACTATGCATGCATTTTATTATTAATAGAAAAAGGCTGTGCTAAAATCCTTTCATATTCAGTCTGAGAAGCTAAACTATAGTACTGTATCGTTTAAAAAAAAAAAAAGAATCAAGTGACAAAAAACATTACTAGGGAGAAAAACCTCAAATCCATTTCTTGTATGAGGTTGGATAATCTGTGGAAACAACAGTTTCCCAAATGTTTATTATGTCTAACACAGAAAGGAAAATATATACATATATATACATATATACTGATTTCCTTTCTCTCTCTCTCTCTTTCTTTCTCTCTCTCTCTCTCTCTCTCTCTCTCTCTCTCTCTATATATATATATATATATATATATATATATATATATATATATATATATTTATATTTATATATTTGGTTTGTCAAAACCAAAACATAGGAATACATGTGTTCACTTTCACCTGCTCTCACATGTACTCCCCCACACGCAAGTCTATTGTTACATTAACAGATATAAAACTTGGACTCTGCCCTTAAACAACTGCATTTTGCTTTGAAGTGTTACAACCCAGAGACACCAGGGTCAGATCTCCCCCATCCTGGGCAGAGTAAGGTCCTGGAAAACAAGTATCAGGCCCTCCTCCCCACCCTGACTTGGTTTCCACCTTCTTGTGGAAATCCACACCCCCATCCTCGTAATGTTGCCAGGGTTCCCAGCCAAACGCACTTCACAGCTGGAAAAGCAGGAGGGATAAACCTTTCTCTTATTCCAAAAACAGAGAGGAAGAACAACCAGCGCCCACCCGCTGGGCTTGGTGCCAAGTTCTCCCCACCCCAGATACAGGAGGAGGTGGGAAGGCCGGAGAGGAGGCTGCTGAGCATGTGCAGTGGGCAAGCAAAAGGCCAGGTGCTATCACGATGCTCCAGGAGCGGCGGAAACCAAGCTCTAACTGCGGGGGAAACTCACCAGGCATCTACCACTTGACAAGGAGACTGCAGAGCTGTGGAATCTTCTAGTTGACAAACTACACTGCACTTTCTTCCTCAGGAGCAATCCTTACTGTAACAAACTAGACAAACGGAAACCTAGAGGCAAACTACCTCAGCAGCATGATAACCCTCAGTATCTTACACACTGTCTAGCCTTAGCTTTCATTTGGTTTCCACTTGATCACAAATGAGTCCACACTACCAAATTCTAATAGGTTATTTTTCAACTTTTTAAAAAAGCAGGCCCCTTTCTCCAAGTTTTAAAAGTAAAAATATCATCACTCCTTTATTTTTATTGGAAGAATCAAAAAGACCCTAACTATTCACAAAGTCCTGGAGGGCTCAAGCTTTGACTCCGTGACTTACTGGCTGCTGTTTAACTTCTCGGTCCTGGGCTGGCCTGTCCCAGGCTAACCACCCTTCTCAGCGTCCAGGAAAGGAGCTCCACCATTCTACACACAGCCTCATGCAAGACAATCATGCACGCAGATCCCAGTGTAACCTGAAATTCCACTTATCTGAAATTCTAATTCTCGCCTTTGCCTGGAAACCAGATTTCCTCCTGTCTGCCTTCTATTCCATCTCATCATGGGACATCTGTTCATTTTACCAGGATTTAAAGCCAAACACTGTCTTGGGAGTCTTCTCGCTGGAGCCACTGCTGTTTTATTCACAAACTTTCCTGCACTTCTGACTCCAGTCCATAGAGGCCTTTCCCCTCACAGGCACGTAGGCCACCATCATGGGGGGTGGAAGATCCTCTCTGGGAGCTGGGAGACGGAGGTCCAGTTCTGCTCCCCAATATATGGAGATCTTTTTCTCTGCTTTGGTTTTTCCAATGTCAACAAAAGGCAAACAGACTGCCTGATTATCTCTTTTTTTTTACTCTAAAGTGCTATGATAGGCCAGGTGCAGTGGCTCATACCTGTCATTCTAGCACTTTGGGAGGCCAAGGTGGGTGGATCACCTGAGCTCAGGAGTTTGAGACCAACCTGAGCAAGAATAAGACCCAGTCTCTACTAAAAATAGAAAAATTAGCCAGGCATTGTGGTGGGCACCTATAACTCCAATTACATGGGAGGCTGAGACAAGAGGATCAGCTAAACCCAAGAGCGTGAGGCTGTTGTGAGCTACAATAGCACCAGGGCACTCTACCCAGGGTGACAGGGTGAGACTCTATCTTCCCCCCCCCCCAAAAAAAAGAAAACTATGAGTGGTAAAATAAATACATAAAATGCTATGATAAAGCAGCGCCATGCCCTCCCCCGCCCCCATCACTACCACATCTTCTGGAAATAGTACTTTCTGCCCTTGCTGTTCAGAGTGTGGTTCAGGGCCATCAGCCTCACCTGGGAGCTTGTCACCAACGCGGCCTTGGGCACCATCGCAGACTGCCTGCATTTTACCAAAATCCCCAAGGGATCTGTGAGCTCATCTCTTGAGAAGCACACTGCTCTGTGTCATTACTGTTCCAAAATCTTTCCTGGAAACACAATACTGGCAGGAGAAAGTAGACATTTCTAAAAGAAACACCCCTTCTGCAATCCCAAACCCTTTCTTAGTGAACAATTGCTGTGTCCTGAACACACGCTAAGCCTGGCATCACTTTGGCTCACTACCTAAATGCACTTCTCCTTCCTGTCCATCATCCTATTCAGCCTTTAGATCCAACTCCACTTCCCTTTCCTATTAAAGCTTCCCTACCTGCCTGTGCCTTAAATGATATGGCTGAGTATGGTCAAAACAACAACTAACTACATCATATATGTGTTCAGTGCACCTATGGGTACCAACTCTTCACTTACTGGGTTCTCAACTAGCCTGTAAATACCCTTTGTAACAGGAATTGATTGCACCCTCCCGTGATCCATCAAAACCTATTTATTTAGCACTTACGATGTACCATGTCTCCATGTCAAGTGCTAAAGACGCAGCACTGATCAAGACGTGGGTCCCTCCTCTCAAGGATGTTACTGTCTACAGCCCCGCACAGGTTCTGTGCAGAAGGAAGGCCTTACAGCCCCGCACAGGTTCTGTGCAGAAGGAAGGTGCTCACGGGCATCTATTAGTTTAGTTCTTTCTTCTATTAATTTGTATTTGCAATTTTACTGTCTGGGGCACACATTGTCAGGTTCTAATTTAACATTTAATCACCATTCATTGCAGAGTTATACTGGGAAGTAAAAGTCGTTCAACAAATACGTAAAATCTACAGCTTAGATCTACAGGAACTTAAAGTAGAATGTTGTAATGTTTAATCGCTTTTAGGTAAAAGTCAGCAGTAGTTTGTCAGTTTCAACATCCGTCCCTGCCGTTTCATCTTTTCACATCTCCTTTCACCCACATCATTGATAGATGAAACAGCAGAGCATGTGATTCACCTTTCTGGCTCCCAAAAGTTCATGAGCCTGATATAAGGATTTTTTTTCTAAGTGAAAGTGAATGGAAAAGTGCTCTCATCCCATCACATTAAAGAAGAAACTCTCCAAGGGAAAATAAGTTTTTTTCACAGGTGAAGAATCTATTCCACCTACTGCGACCTTAAAATCTATCCATAATTAACAGATGAGTGAATTTCTAGAAATTCACCTAAGAAATAAACCTAAAAAGGCAATTTCCATGTTGTCATTAATGCTCTATAATAAAATAATTCAGTCTTTTACTATATTAGTCTATGTTCTGCATTTTATTAGTTACCTACTTATTTGGACCTTGCCATAGTCCAAAAATGTCTTAAGAAGGTTTATAAAATTTAAGTTCAATGCTACATGATAAAGCAAAAAATTAAAGAGCTAATTTACATGGTACAAATTATAGGGGTAGAAGAAGGTCAAGACTGTAAAGTAAAGCTGATCCAGAAATTAGGTTAGTTCATAAAATGTGAGCCAGGGGACCCCACGGTAGAGATGGGCCACCCCATCAGTTACAGGATTGATGTTACCACACTTTTATGTTTTAAGGTATTTCCAGGTACATGATTCTGCTAGTGTTGCTGCAGAAGTCATTTTGCCCCTAAGTGCTTAAACACTAAGTAAAGCTGGAGTTAGGTCTGAGATCCTGTAGCAAAAACAGGGGGAGCCTGTGGCTCAAAGGGGTAGGACACCGGCCCCATATGCCGGAGGTGGCGGGTTCAAACCCAGCCCCAGCCAAAAACTGCAAAAATAAAACAGGGGGAGCCTCCCTGAAGTCCACACCCTGCACCCACTCGACGGAGTAGAGGGAGAGTCCCTAGAATAGGGACAAAAGTCAACCTAAAGACAGTAGGTGAGGGCTACCATCTTGAAGGATGGATGTGGTGAAATCCACAGGTATCACTAAAAGGCTTTGACTTGGTTAAATTCAGGGATAATCTGAATCTAAGGATACAAGAGTGATACCCTCGTGCCTCATTTCCAACAACAAGGCAGTATAATCCTTTAATTTCTAAACTGTCTTTAAAAACAGCTTTAACAATGTTGAGTACGTACATACCACATACCAAGGGTTTTGCACATCAATAAGACCTAGCCCACAACGTGACAACAGATCATTTCAGTAAGATATAAGTGTCACGTTACAGAAGGGTGCACCTTTTACTATAAACAAAACTAACTCAAGAAGGTCATGGTACATAAACATAAATATTAAAGGGTACAGTATTGGTAAGGACATTTTCATAATCCTTTAAAAAGAAATCTAACAAGTTCTATAATTCAATTTTCCATTTTAGCAGCAGGCTTTGGCTTACTCATACTAACTTACAAGTGGCCAGTCCATTTCCCAGGTTGAGACCGTGACATCCGGCCATGGCAGACGGAAGTCGCCTTCCCCCCCACAGCTCCTCCTCCACACTCCCAAGCTGGGGAGCAATGCATTAGGCTGCTCACTGGATTGATTAACACGAGACCAGACTGGGCACTGCATGAGCCCACTTCCTTCTGCTTTCTCTGTTTCTCTCCATCTCCCTTAATTGTAAAAATACTTACTAAGCACACACCATGTGCCAAGTACCATTCTAGTCTATAAGAAAAAAAGAGTAAAAGAGACACCTGGTGACTTTGTGGGGTTTCCATTCTAGTGATGTCTAAAGTCATTTATGGGAATTATTTGCATTTCATGTCTAAATTTCAGGCACAACACTGCTTCTCATTCAGCAGATGACATCTGAGTAACTCTGCTCAGTTCTGGATGACACGCTTTCCAGAGGATAATGGAAACCAGAACACCTTTGCTAGTCGGGTGTCTGGAATGGTAACATATAAGCAGGGCCAGCTGGAGGGATGAGGCTGTTTACTCAGATAAGGGAAGTAAAATACCAGCAGGTGGAGGGCAGGGAGCCACGCAAGGCAGAGACTTCTGCCCAAGGGGTCCCCCCAGCAGTGACAACACCCTGCACAGTGGGAGAAACTGGGAGGAGTTGAGGTGGACAAAAATTAACTACACAGTAAACTCCCCATCATCTGGAACTCAAGCAACTGATATGCAACCATCCCCCCCAAAAAATCAGAGTTGGTGCACTTGGTGGGTCACTGAGCAGTCAGTAAACCAGTGCTATGGGGATCACTCCTGCATGCCCCCTGGTTCTCTGTCACAGTTTTAAGTGTTCATGTGTCTTTCTTGAAATTAAAAACATATGGTAGTGAAGCTGAAAAGTGTATTAACTGCCATTTGACCACATTTGTACAGTGCCTTTACAAAACTGTTTTATAATTCAGTAAAACTGTTACAGTAAATGAAATGTCTTTTTTTTTTTTTTGTCTTAATTTGCTTTTAACTAGTGTATTTCAGTATTAATATCAAGTCAATTCAGAGTAGATGAGATGGGATAGGACGGGATGGTATATAGAATTAGGCCTATTTTAATAGTAACTCTCAAGTAACCAGAGACTGCACTTAGCCATGGGTGCTGAATAATGGGGAGACTACTGTATTTTAAAATAGTATCAAATGACTATAAAGAAAATAAAATCAGGTATTGGTGAAGACATTAAGTATTGAGTTTGGCATAAAATCTCCAAGTAAAATCTTCTCAATTTTTTTTTTTCAACAAGAGTCAAGTAAATCCAATTTACTTCCTTGAAAATAATTTGTTTACAATAACTTTGTCTATATGCTTGAAACGGCAATAAGCCATCCCACATCAGGACTTTTAGTGATGACTCCTTTATGTTCGTGCTGGTCTTTATTAATGAGAAATTTTACCCACACGACTAAGCAATAAAAATTATTTTAACCATTTTGCGATAACCATTAATAACCATTAATAACCATAACCATTAAATTATGGCAATTTCTCTCAACCACGGCACAGCCAGACACTTGTCCCTCATAGCTCTCACCCACCGTGCATGAATTAACACGCACGTCAGTCACGAAAAGCTGAAGTGAACATTCACCCGTGTCTACGAGAAAAGCATGCAAAGATTCACATGGACGGTCTTTTCAGATTGAGGATTTCTATTTCTACAGTTTTGTTTTCTTTCAACAGATGGACTTTCATCCCCCAACTTTGTAATGTCTCACAAATTGCTGAGTAGAAAATTGTCAGATAAATTAATGGATGTGTATGAACATTTAAAAATGAGACAACAGCCCAACGGCCCAGCATGATAAAAATGTTCTAAAATTGATGGTGGTGATGAATACACATCTCTGTACATACGCTAGCCACTGAATTGTACACTTTAAATGAGTGAATTATATGTTATGTGAATTACAGCTCAATAAAACTGTTACCAAAAAAATAAATAAATAAATAAAATAAGTTATGGCAATTTCTATTTCAAGGATATAACAGCATTTCATTCGATTAACAAGCATACTAAAATTTCTTATGTAAGTGTAACAGATTTCAAGACCAGTTAAAATTTTCCGATTAGATATTACAAACTGCTAAAGTTCTAACATGCAGCTGGGTGCATACAATGTTCATCTTGAACCTAGCCTGGCCACACGAGAGCAGAGGTATCCCACCAGCTGTACCTTGGACTATGTGCCTGAATCTTGAACCAAACTCTTTCAAGGCACCCTGACCTGATGGCCAAATTGGCTGCCAAAGTTCATGTCAATCAATGTGCTTGCTTCTCTTAGGAATCACATACAACTCTGTCCCCAGACCACACTCCAATAAGCCCTATTTAGTGAACTGCAATCCCCTGGAGGGCATCTTCGACACAGGTTGCTGGATCCTACCCCCAAAGTTTCCGATTCAGTGGATCTGGGGTGGGCCCTGCTAAGGTGCATTTTTACCAAGTGTCAGGTGATGCTGACTCTGCTGGCTGAGAAACCATACTTTGAGAACTGCAGGCACAAACAAGGCAGCTCAGAGCTGCCCCTAACTTAGATTCAACGGTCTGCAGGTGAATGGGTCCACATACTGGGAGCCATACCTGAAGTTTGGCCTGGTCTGCAGTGCTCTAAAGAGTTGATCAAGATTAATGATTTTTAAGTTAGAAGGAGAAAGATGGACTCAACATCTTTTTTGTTTTACAGGATTGGGGGGAGGGGAGGGGGATGAGAGCAAGTAGAGCCAAGAGTCCAACAACAGAATAAATTATTGACCATATATGGAAACCGTATCAGTGCAGGATTCATGTTTGACTACAGGACCATCCATTGCTTGGGGTGGGGCACAAAAACTAGGCAGACGACTGTAATCCTACTATTTGGTTGGCATATACTCACTAAAAATCAAATAAGCTTTTGCAGTATAATTTAGACTTTACTTTTTTTTTTTTTAATGGGGACATGAACTAATCCAATGACTCGAACATTTTGGAACAAGATGACCTGAAGAAGTTGGTGACGGCCTACAACCCACCAAACCCATCTACTGGCTTATTCAACCAGTATTTCCCGTCCACTTTGAACTCAGTTGACATGCTAGGTACAGGGGGCACGAAGAATAGTCACTGACCTCCAGGAGTTCATGGTCAAGTGAAGAAACAGATGAGAACTGAGAACTAAAAAAACAAAAAAAAAAAAAGATAGAAAGAAAAGCCAAACCCTTTCACATTATCTTATAAGTATCAATAACATCTGCACTTATCAGTATGCAAATGAGTTGTCTGAATGTGGATTTTACAAAATTGTATACCCTGATCAAGCTGAGGATGGGTTTTAGCGACTTTTCTAATAGACTAGCTCACATTTTCTCAGGATAAAGTGTCATCATTATTGCTGTCTCTTCTGTTGTAAAATCAAACAGTGCTATCGCAACATTTAATCACCCTTCTCTTTCGTTCTCTAAATCATATTTTCAAGCCATCATTAAAAATTGTATAACCATCTTTAAAATCAAGGACAATCCACTGCATTCTGAAATCACCCACAAACTTACTTTTAAAACAAATGAACTTTTGAATTACTACTGTTGCCTAACAATGTAAAACATGAAAAACACATACGGATAGATGTCATGCTATTTGGGAAAGAAAAAAATAAAATGAAAATCAGAATCTCAGGAGGTTGCGACAAATGCCAAACTTTAGCCCAGGGCAAACTTTTTACTGTTCTATTATACATGCTTCCAAGATCAGGTTTATAATGGAAACACAGGCAGACAAAGCCCCGATGTAATATACACAAATGATATGTTTCTGTTCTTGTATAGTGATTTTCTTCCCTTCTGAGCATTAATCTTTGAATGACTTACTCTATAAATTATGGAACTTACTTCAAAAGCAAATGAAATTTAAAATACCCATTTATTGAATGGCAAAAGTGCCATGTTGAAATAACTATGATTTATCTGTTTCTCTAACAGTTATTATAGCAAACTTACTTCGTTGCTCAAAATTATTACCTGGTTGCACAATTTATTCTGATTTAAACATAGATTTATTCTGCTGCTGGGAACAGAAGCCATTTGTCAGGATCTCGTTCATGTATCCACAACCACAAGGCCCAACTTTTCTCTCTGAAGCGGAACACTGAGGTGTGGACACATAGCCCTCATTTTTTGAAATCAATCAAATTCGTAATGTACCACTGGTTACTAAAATGGGGGCAGGGGACAAAGTCAAGTTCCACCAAACCAGAGCAGAGTTACCCCCATGTGCTCACATGCCTGCTTGGCCCCGGTATGGTTCAGGCAGCTCAGGCAAAATGTACCCAAGTCGTTTCAAAAGTTTTCAGATACTCAAAACTCAGGAAATATAAAATTTACACAGACACAAATGAAAGTCTCCCAGCAAAACCAATAAGCCAAGCAAGTTGAAACTCACCTGGGAGAACCAGAAAGGACGCTGTCAACTGTGTTTCTTTGAAGTGAAATAATGGGACCATAACACAGCCTGGCTCAAAACTTTTGGAGTGAACCACGCATACACACTGTCAAGATTCCGTACCATAACTGGGACATAGAAGATGCATGACATAGTAAATTAATGTCAATTTTTTAATTACCTATGATGACAAATTTCTAAACATAGATCTTTATGGAACGCTTATCATTTACAGATACATTACTCAATACACACATACCCCTTATTTTTTAAATTGCATTGTGTTATTAAAGATTCTAAAACATCAATCATTTAGAATGTTCCTGGCAGAAATTTTGCTTTACTTTTTCTTTACTTAGAACACCTTATTAAGTTCACCCTTCTGTAGTAAGGGAAGGAAGAATTGAAGTATTTTCTCCTTGTCTCTTAATTGGCCGCAATCATGTAAATATCACCAGGATGTTAACTAGAAAACAGTTATTTGAGGAGAGAGTAAGATGGCGGCTGCATAACAGCTTCCCTGCATCTAGGCACCATGAGTCTGGGGAGGTAAGACTCCAGGCATCTCTGGCTGGTGTGATCTGCTTATAATCATCCCTTTGAGGATACAGGGAGTCAGCGAGAGATTTCTGGACCCCAAGAGGAGGATAAAAACAGCGGAAAACTGGCAAGTAGTCGCAGGTGTTCGAATTGGTCTAATCCCGCCGGCAGCTGTAAGTACAGTAGCAGCAAGACTGCAAACCGGAAAGGCCTAACCTGTGAACTGTTTTGGTGTTTTTGGACTTGGCACTCAGTTGAACTGCCTTAGGGAGAGCTTCACCAGGGGTACAGAAAACATTGGGCATTGTCTAGGGCCCCAGACTGAGCCACTGAGCCAGACGGAGCTAATAGTGTTTGGCTGTGGGCCACAGGGAGTCATTGTGAGAGAACTGCCCCAACAAGCTCCACCCTCAGGGTTGAAGAGCAAGAATTGGGCAGGAGCTGGTAACCTAGTGACTAAGGAGCCTAAAGGTGGGGACTGTGCCGCCTTATAGCCTTAACCCTCAGGGGCAGAGTGAGACCAGTTTTGGCACACTGGGTAAGTGGATAGCCACTTCAGTAGTGATCCCAATGACAAGCACTTTCCTGGGAAAGGTTCTGCATAGCAAGTTTAGAAGTTTAAAGTTCCTTTTAAGAGGGCTGAAGAGAGATTTAGGGTGTCTACCCTGTGGGGTTTGAGAAATGAGCGGAAGCCTCCAGTTGTATCAGCACTATGATTAACACCTCATACCCCAGAAGACCACCTGTTACCCAGACAATATTCAACAAGATATATATATCCTTTGGTTTTGGTTGTTTTTGTTTGTTTGTTTGTTTGTCTTTTGTTTATTTTGATGTTGTTTTGTTTTTTAATTTCAACCTTTTTCGTACAGATTTTTTCTTTTCTTTCTCCATTTTTCTAGTTTATTTTATTGAGATTTATTTTATTTATTTATTTATTTATTTTGAGACAGAGCCTCAAGTTGTTGCCCCAGGTAGAGTGCTGTGGCATCACAGGTCACAGCAATCTCCAACTCCTGGGCTGAAGCAATTCTCCTGCCTCCACCTCCCAACTAGCTGGGACTATAGGTGCCCACCACAGCACCCGGCTATTTTTTTGGTTGCATCCGTCATCATTGTTGCATTTTTCTAGTTTAAATACAATTTCCCATTGCTGCCTTTTTCAATAACTAAAACTTCATTTTTGCTAGTGTTTTTACCCCTATTATTTAATTTTTCACCCAATTTTATACCGTAAAGTTTTCAGTTTGCTTGTTTTGGTTTCATTTATAGCATGTTTGTCTTTCCTCTCTACTTGGTGGAGATGGGGTACTGTGTCTGATCAGGTTAGCAAAGAGCTGCTGATCTCAAGGGAATCACCCAACTGGGCACCCCAACAGGTTGGGGTTTTATGGTTGTGTCAAAGTATCCTACTGTACACCTATATTGCTCTGTCTATCTCATTCTGTGCCTCTCTTCTTTTTGTAAATATTCCCTTTTACCCACCTCCTCTCCTTTCTCTATTTTATTTTCTTTCTTTCTTTCTTTTATCCCTTCTTGCTCTTCAACTCTCTCATCCTTCTGGTCCTGGACCAAAAGGACTCATCAAAACCTTAGTCCACAGGCATGGGAACTTAAAGAGCAAGAGAAAGTGAAAGGAAAATTCGGGCAAGGAAACAGATAAAAGAAATCACTCATGAGGAAGAATCAGCAGAAAACTCCAGGCAACATGAAGAACCAGTCCAGAACAACCCCTCCAAGGGACTATGAGGTAGTTAATGCAGAGGATTCCACCTATAAAGAAATG
>CAUYPK010072148.1:0-10478 GCA_963574355.1 Loris lydekkerianus | reverse complement strand
CCATCGAGCTACTTCCGCGTAGCAACGACTCAGCAAGGCCCGGCCTGAAACTGCCTCTACCTAGATACAGCCAATGTGGTACCATGCCACTGGCCCGACCCTGTCACTCACCGCTTCCCCCGCCTTCTTTCCCTGCCCCTTCTCCCACAATAAAAAAAAAAATAAATTCAAAAAAAAAAAAAAAAAAAAAGAGAGAAAGAAAAAATAGCCAGATATGGTGGCATATGCCTGTAGTCCTGGCTACTTGGAAGGCTGAGAAGGGAGGATTGCTTGAGCCAAGGAGTCTGAAGCTGCCCTGAGCTATGATGGTGCCACTACATTCTAGCCTGGGTGACAGAGTGAGACTCTGTCTCAAGAAAAATAAAGAAACTAAAGAAAATGTATATAAAAGTGCTTAGCAAGCTTAGAACTCAATAAATGTTAAGAATCAGTAATTTCATTAAATTAGTTGAAAGGAAGTGATCTTAGAGATATTGTGATATTAAGTGGCTAAAGAAAGAAAAACAAGTGAGCTGGGGAGATGTTTGGAAATGCAAGTAGTGATGGAAGTCCTTGAAGATCAAATCGTCATTATCATCATCTAACAGTCATAGCAATTGAGTAGTTACCATATCAGCAGAGGATGTTAGCACTTTACAGATAACTCTTCTTAATTTTTAAAACAAGCCAATAGCATAGGTACTGTTATTATTTCTGTTTTACAAACAAGAAGAGGTTAATTTGACTTAGGGAAGGACTTCATAGTCAAACGAGTGTATGGTGCCCCAGGATCGCATTAATGTACACAGCTGTGATTTAATTAAAAAAAAAAAAAAAAAAGGCATAGTCAGGTCTCTCCCTCGGTTGTTATGTGTACAATCGAGGTCAAAGTTAAAAGTGTTATTCACAACCATAAATCGTTTTCTCATTTTTTAATTTTTATGTGCTAGAAGTGAATCTGCACATGCTTTTACAATACAAATTTTCAAATATATGATTGCCATTGTTTTTTCTTTTCTTTTCTATTTTTTTTTAGAGACTGAGTCTCACTTTGTCATCCTCAATAGAGTGGTGTGGCATCACAGCTCACAGCAACCTCCAGCTCTTGGGCTTAGGTGATTATCTTGCCTCAGACTCCCGAGTATTCATTGTTTTATTAAATAAAAACTTACAAATATAAACTAGATTGTTAATTACATATCACAACAAAATCTAATTTGAATAGTGAGAGTTCCGTATGCTACTGTATAGGAAAAAATGTGTTTCTACCGAAAAGGGTATAGTGATTGACTAATCCAAGTGTTCCAACAAGCACCCCAAGTGGCAGAATTATCACAGGCTCCTGCCAACATTACAACATTTTTAAAGTCTTTAAAAAAGCAACAAGTTTTTAGTAACAATGAAATTAATTTGGTAGCAATTAAATCTCTTAAAGCATCTGGCAGTTCTCCTACATGACAACTAATTTGGATCCATTTATAAGCAAATTGTAAAAGAGGGGAAAGAATTTACAGATTGCCAACCACATCTGAATTCTCCTTCCCCACATGCTTAGCGGAGGACAGCAGAAAATGAGAGAAGTTCAGCTTTGATGGTAACAAGAGACATTTACTGAAATCTTACCATGTGCTAGAACCCATTCTAAATACTTTATGTATGTAAATTCATTGTGTTGCTACAGCCACTCCATGAGGAAGGTTATTATTACTTCTATTTTAAGGTGAAGACACTGCTCGTTAACTTGCCCAAGGTCACACAACTCATAAGTGAATAGAATTAGGAAATGAACCCAATTTCCTAATTGAACTTATTTCCAGCATTGACACTTTCAACTGCTGTTCAAAACTTATCAAGAGTTTTGTAATTAGAAAAATATAGGGATAAAAAGCTATTTTAATTTCAGTAGTCATAGATGGTTGATGTTTTCCAGTTTAGTGTTTTAATTTTGAATTAAGTTTGTGGTGGTAGTGGTCAAATATCAAATATTTAGTGTTCAAAAGCCCATAGGAATGACTCTGGAACCCCCTTTCATACAGATTTTGGTCCTTTTTGATTTATCATTAGCATGATTTATCCATATAAAAAATTCCCACTTTTCATATTTTTCTTTCAATGGCTGCAGAGGGTTGGCCTTATAAAGAGCCCCGGCCTTACAGGAATGCTCTTTCCCCCAGATATTTGCATGGTTTGCTTCCTCATTTACTTTAAGCTCTGTTTGAGTATCACTTCTTCAGAGAACCTTCCCTGCCCACATTCTTAGTTTCCTAACATTTCCTTATTTTCTTACTCTCCTTTGGTTTTTCTTCTTGATACTGTTAACTATGTGGCCTTACTTATTCATCCTTTCATTGGCCCATTCATTCACTATTTGCATCTCCCACTAGAATGTAAACTCTAGGAATTGCCTTTTGCCATTTGCCATATTTCAGTGCCTATCACATGGGAGGTGCTCAATAAATATTTGTTGAGTTAATTGGCTAATTAATGAAGGTGATTGATGACCATTTTTGTAAATGATACACTCACTTTTTCAGACAAAGTGAGGAGATAATTTTTTTTATTAAGAGTTAGTGCAGCATCAGAAAAATTCTGGATAAGAATCAAGGAACCCAGGTTCTAGCCCTAGTTCTACCAATAATTCGAAGTCACTTAGTCTCTATCTCTCTGAGCTTCAGCTGTCTATTTTCCAAAAGGAATAAATGAAAACTACCTAAGATAATGGAGTGATTCTGGCCATGTGATAAAATCTCAGATTAGAGACAGGAGAGTGAGAAGAATTACTGTCATCCTGAGTATACATTTATATTTACTATATTTATACATATGTGTTCACAACAAAATGAAAAGCATTTTTGATGTGATAAACAGGAGACCTTAATAAAAGTTCTGCTTCTGCCCCTCTCTAGCACTACAAATTTTGGCTAATCACTTCTCCTATCTGGATATACTCTTCAATATAAATTGAGTCGGTTTGGTGAGATAATCTCCCATGACTTTCAAGTACTAGAATATTATTTCTAGATATAAGATCACTATTTTTAAGACCTGGCTTAAAATGCATAATATTTCAATAATAATACTGAAAACTATGGCTGGGTGCAATAGCTTGTGTTTATAATCCTAGCAATTTGGGAGGCTGAGGCAGGAGGATTGCTTGAGGCTAAGAGTTTGGAACCAGGCTGGGCAACATAGCAAGACCCTGTCTCTGAAAGAGAAAAATAACTAGGCATGGTGGCACACATCCACTGACCCAGCTATGCAGAAGACTGAAGCAAAAGGATTGCTTGAGCCCAGGTTCAAGGCTGCCCACAGCTATGATCACACTACTACACTCCAGCCTGAATGACAGAGCAAGACCCTTTCCCAAAACAAACAAGCAAACAAAAAACCCACTAAAAACTGGGAAGAATTGGCTCATAAATGTAGAATTCATTATGATAGATTTTGAAATCACAATGTTACTTTTGACCCCCAAGTAATCCTGGCTTAATAGTGTTGAGTCTATGAAAAACACATAGAAAAGTAATCACTAAATAAAAATAACTAAAAAATGCCAAGAAAGTTTGTTATATTAAGTTTATTTTGTACTCGTTTTGAAGAGGAATTTGAATAATCCTTTATGTAATTCTCTATGAATAACAATCACAGAAAAGCTGTCATATTGTTAGCCACTCAACAAATTATGCTTCCATAACTTTTCTCATTCAGAAATGAGACTATTCACTTGGTGTTCTCAGAAGCAGAAAGTTACTTTCAAGTTAACAAACTGTTAAATATACTTTTCACTCATTGTAAAATAGAGGTGGCTTGTTTTACTTACGTTTGTTCCTGTCCCCAAGTTTTCCAGAGGAAGATTAAAAAACAAAATATTCCCAAAAGGCCCATGGCTGGAGGTAACAGTAAACCATGGATATAGCCTTTGTGAAGTGATTCTCCCTTTAAATCAACTGAGCTTGAAGAATTTGGATAATCGAGTTAATTATTAACATCAGAAAGAGAAACCTCCAAGTAGGGAAACTAAAATTGGAACTAAAACACCCTTTCATACTCAGGAATAAAGATAGGGGGTATTTTATAGAAATTTACACCCAGGGCATTTATTTTTATTAATACAAAGAAAGGGACTCTCAAATGGCAGTTTGGCACTATAAGGAATAGCTCAAAGCCAGTAGCCAGTAGTTTCATTGCCTTTGACCTTTCCTCTGTTGGCTAAGGCATTTGTTGTGATGTGGTACCATCTGTGAATATACCTGTGGTAGGTCCACTCTGATATTAGATGGAGACCCAGCTGGATTCAGTTTCAAACTGAGATGATTTTAGAATGGGTCTGGTTTAGACAGGGCTCACAAGATGGTCTTTTTAAGAGAAGACCTGAGCGGTAGTGTCCTTAGTGCTGTACATGGTCTAAGGATAACCTACATCTGCAAAGGGAGTCCAAGGAATGGTTTGTCCCAGACTAAAGGAGAAGTTGAATAATTAGGTGGGGGAATGACTATGACTGGGAATGAAAATGCCATGCTGAGCTTGCTGGCATCATTCTCTAAGTAACTAATGAAATAATTTAGTATTTAGTAGGGAATGGATGTCTTCATTTCTACCTTGGTATTCAGTATATATAGTAACTTCAAGTAATAAAACAGAGCTGGGCATGGTGGCTCTCACCTGTAATCCTAGCACTCTGGGAGGCTGAGGCGGGTGGATTGCCCTGAGCTCATGGGTTCGAGACAAACCTGAGCAAGAGCGAGACCTTGTCTCTAAAAATAGCCATGTGTTGTGGTGGGCACTTGTAGTCCCACTTACTGTGAAGGCTGAGGCAGGAGGATCACTTAAGCCCAAGAGTTTGAGGTTGGTGTGAGCTATGACGCCGTAGCACTCTACCAAGGGCTACAAAGTGAGACTCTGTCTCAAAATAAATAAAGTAATAAAACAGATGTCTCTGAACATATGTCTATAAATCAGATATTTATGGTTCTAACGGCATTCTTTACTTTGAAGTAATAAATAACAAACCAATATATTTATTTTTGGTTTATTATTTACTTCTTATTCATTAATTCGATTCACCAACATTTTGATACTTAATTCACGAAGGAAGAAGAGCACTAAAGAAAATTGATATACAAATTTCACTAAAGGCATCTCTTGCATATGTTTTTGAAAGGACAAAAATTTGCCACTATCATCTGACCATCTAGTCCATTTATTTAAAAAAGGAATCTACAAAATAAATGATTAAGCTAGGTTGCGAAAGATGGCTCAGGGTAAAACAAAGTCCTTTTGCCATCATTTTTGGGAAACACAATTAAAGAGAGAGCAAGAACACTCAAATCAACCTAGGTAATATTTGTATTTTTAGTGCAATGAAGTTTGTTTGCTTGTACTATAGACTAAATAGTGATAACTAGTACTTGCAAACCATTGGCCTTTTTCTCTGGTAGAAAAAGTTTAAGAAATGATAGCTTTCAAAGGTTCTCAACACAACTGCAGTTCAACAATTTATAGATTCTCAAATGTGTTTAAAACTCCTTATCTGCCTTCTAAACATGGCTCAAAGATGAATTTTTCTTTACGTTTTAAAATGTGACCTTTGGGAAAGTCCTTAGTTTTTGTAAAAATTCTGCATTTCTCAAAAAGCAGAATCTCAGATCTGGCAGAAAGTTTGGTGGCTACCTGACCTTCCTGCTACTCCAATTATTCCCTCCAGGTGGAGTCCAAGTGACTTAATCTAGTTCACAAATCCTCTCTTAATCTGGGCCTTGCTAGTTTCTCAAACCACAGTTTTCCTATTCTCACTCCAGCCAAGTAGCTGAAATACTTGTGATTATTCCCTGAACTCACCATGACACTAATGTGCTCTAGCAGGGAAATAATTTTGTCTCTTTCAAATGAGTATTCTTTAATTATTTCACACTTATTTAGTAAAATATATCTAGACACCAATCATTTTCTATTGATGCAAACTACAGACCTCTTTTTTGTCTATGATAATGGATTTTGTATGATTTTGGAAACCAGACAACTTGTAAGGAGGCATATTAATGGGTGGTTAATATAGAGAATAAACAAATCAATAATATTTTGTTAATCATTTTCAGAAATTCAGCCCCACTGGTTTGGTAACTTCAGGTGCCTGCTGGCTGGCTAGAATACAACGGGTAGTGTCGCCCCTAACTACCCCTGTGTGATTTCCATGTACCTGTTCCAAGTCTGGAGAGACAGAAGTGTCTCCTCAGAATTAAATTATTCTAAATTGAGGCAAAAGGATCATGTAAGTTTTGTTCAAGAGCAGTAGGCTGGTGTGAGGCAGGTGTGTGATTCTGAGTAAAATAGAGTATCTGTCCCTCGAACTGCTATTTGGCTCAAGCCCATAGTCTCATGCTTTAATCCTTTGAGGAAGGGCTGAAATAAAGGGCCAAAAGAGACTCAGACTCAAAAGTTACTGAAGTAACTCTTTCTGAGTTCCAATGTAGATTGGGAAGGTACTGGAAGCTTTGCACCTGCAGGTGGTAACTGCACCTTTGGTACTGTCAGGAGACTGCTCCCATAGCTGACAGAGCACAGTAACCTCCCTGCAACATGAGTTGCCTCAAAATTCAATGTTAATGGCAGGGGTCATATCTTCAGCAGTCATGGGTGTCATGTTGCCACTTTCGATATTGGCTGTAATAAGAAAAAAAGCATATGTACACGCGTGTAGGTATCTGTAACAGAAAACCAGAATAGGAAAGGAGGAAAATTATGGCTGCAAAAATGTCTCCAGATAAACAGATTTCCAAACACAAGTTTTGTGATCAGATCTGTCTGGGAGGAATCAGGACTGGGGTTTGATAGAGAAGGCAGAAACTGTCAGCCAAATACTATTTAATACCTACTTATATCCTCAATTTTGTATCTGTTCAAAAATATGGGTAACATAAGGATTACAGCTACTGGCCTATAGGGCAGCATACTCAGAGTCAATTTAGTGCTTGACCATAACAACAGGGTAATGGAAATATTGAGAGTACAAATTGCATACTTATGTGGAAATTTATGTTTCTCTGACCATTCTCTCCTATGTGTACCCCCAGGTGGTCCTTGAGGAGGCTCTGAGATAGGTGCCAGCTGCCCCATCACTCCCATAGGATAAATGCAGGCAGCCTCACAATGGCCTCACACCACCCCACCACCCCAAACCCTCAGGTAGGAGGGCGGGGAAGAAGTGGTAAATGAAATGATGCCAAGTACCATTACTCTTAAATCGGTCCAGATCGGGCCGGAACAGGACAAGATAAGAACGGATGGGCCAAGAACTGGCATCATGAGAGTTAATGAGCGAAGTGCCGTGAGAAACTGTTTTATTTTTCCATTAGTTGCTAGATCTGCATTATGTTACTTTATTGTTATCTAACTGCCCTTTACGTTACCTATTGGCTAAACTGCTAAATTGCAAGGTTTGCTTCTGTAAAAGGGGTCATTGTGACCCCATGCTTGCTTTTTGCTTCTTTTGCCAACCTTCTTTTTGCTTCTAATTGCTTTTAGCCCACCATTTTGGCTCGTTGCCAACTTTCAGAGTAGAAAAACCCCAACTTCAGACCCCTCAATGCTCTCTCACTTAGTCTGCTTTAGACTTTGCTGAGACAGCCCCGGGTTTTGAAATTCTAATTGAGTTGGTGGTCCTTAGCTCTTCCCATAACAGCTTCAGGGGAATCCTGGGCTCCCTGGACATGTGGTTTAAAAACCACCAACTTAAAGCACCAAGCAAAGTCTTACCTACATATTATTGTGCATTCTAGGAAAAGGTTCAAAGGTACAAGGTGGGGATAAAGGTGACATAAGTTAAGAATAGTCTCACTTATGTCTGGTTCTCCTTTCTTTATTAGGTGCTGGAATAAGACTGGCTAAGGGACAACCAGCCGGGTGACAGACTGGGGAGACAAGCTGATAAGGTCAGATATGAGAACAGCCAGAGAACCACTGGGAAAACCACCGTCTAGGCAACACTGCAGTTCAAATCCACTGTGGATAAATTCATATGTAAATCTCAAACGGTAACTGAGGAAAGATAAAGAAGAAAGCTGTTACTGAAACTCTTCCTGAAAGTCATCAGAGGACAGGGTTGCAACAGTATGTCCCCAAAGGCCACCTCAGGTCTTAATCAATGACAGAAAAGGAGGGCGTTCAGACTAGGGAGTAGCAAAGAGGTAGAAAATAATAAGGCCAAAATTGAAAATCAAGGGTTAATGATGGGATGCAATTTAGCTTATTATCTTCAGGGAAACCAAAAGAGAACAAAGTAAAAGGAGAAGGTGCCCCCCTCCCTTTACCTTTCACAGTTTTGTAACTTCACTTGAACGGTTCTGTCTATACCCTAGCCTAGACTTCTAATGAAACAAGTTCAGATCATTTATCCTCTCTTTGGTTCCACTGACCAATGTCATTTCAGACAATCTTGTTGCTCAACATGAGTTCCTTCATCTACTTCTAATACATGGGAAATAGCTGTGTGAAGTGAATCCTCCAGGCGCAGTTGTGCCTCTGGCTGGCTGTAGCCCAGCTAACGTCTTGACTGCAACCTCCCGAGAAAACCCAAAATTACCCAGCTAAGCTGTTCCTCAATTCCTACCCACAGGACCATGCAGGTAATTAATGTTCATTGTTATCTTAAGCCACTAAGTTTTGGGGAAATTTATTACATAGCAGTAGTTAACTTTACACTAGAACAGTTGTTTTTCTCAAAATACAGCTTTCATGAAATCTTACATTCACTCATGTCACTAATGCACACTTGCTTCTTGGTCAACAGTTTAATTTGCGAGTGTACTTTAAGTTATTAAAGAACTGTAGCTTCAAGAGCCTACTTTGAAAGTGCTCAAAGTAGCTTAATAGCGTCTCCCCCAACACTGGAATAATTTGTGCTGATATGGCCAGTGCCTGGGGACACCTTCCTGAGGTAGACTCTGGATTTCCATCTTACATCTCCTCTGAGAACCAGCTTCTTCACTTTCTGAAGATACGATGCCTGTTTCTCCTTCTTCACAGGAACGCTGCAGGGTGATGTCCTGTAGCATTGAAAATCATATAAACATGTATGGAGTTCTTATGATTGCTCTTTCTAGCATCTTCTCTCTCTTGCCTTTCTAGTTCTTTCTGCCTGAAACATTTTTTAAATGAAGACACAACATTGTTTTCTTCTTAGAGTCAGACATCACAAACCTTTCAATGGATGTTTTTTTCTTCCAAAATAACTGTCAGCCCTCTCAAATATTTAATCTATTTCCCCTCCCCTGCCAACTGAATGCTTTCTGTGTGTCTTCACTAACGTCAGATAGAGAACATTCAATTAACAAAACAATTGCCCAGTAGGATAAGCCACTTGTTGGTTGGCATTGTTTGGCATTATGTCCATTTTATAAACAAAAGAATCTTATGATCAGGAAGGGTTTGTTTTTTAAAAAGCCTGGAATCGCATAGAAAGAAGAAATACTGAGCACTTATATACATCGAGGGGTCTAATAAAAGAAGAAAATGTGGAGTCCCTTGTTCAAAAACAATGGGAAAAAAGTGCTGTTAATGTGTTAAAATATAAAGCCTTTCCCTTTCTTCCATAGTCTTTCCCACAATTTGTTATGGTTTTGTTATGGTTTGTTATTAGCTATTTAATATCTTTGTCAATAAAAGAAAATTAATTTTTTAAAGTATTGGCATAAATGTTACCATTTATCTTGATTTTGTGCTAGGCCAGTTTGAAATACAAATATAGTAGAACCTTTGTAAGTTGACTCCCACGGGACTGTAACAAACTGGTTACAGAAGTGGTCACCTAAGGAACTAGGCCTCCTGTACTCATACATACATGTGGTGCATGTTCGGTCTGTGAAAATTTGGTTAACTTAAGGAGGTGGTTATCGTAGAGAGGTGGTTAAGTATGGAGATTCTACTCTGTAAGAAGAGTTATGTGTGGAATTGTAGAAATTACACAATTTGTACTTTATAGCTCACACGTGCATGTACATTCTATTCTTCCTAGAATGATGAAAACAATGCATGAAACTCAGCTGTTTTTATTTCACTTTTTGATAAGTGTATGTTCTACCAACATTCTTAATTTTTGCTTACTGATGAATAGGAAAATCTGAAAAGAAAAAGAAATCCTAACTATCCTATCTTTCCCTTTCCTTCCACGTTATATTCACTGTAAGTGGTTGGCTAATATAGGGAAGTAAATGAGGTATTGTGCTTGGAGTTCCTTCAGGTTTTTTTTTTTTTTTTTTTGATATGTGGATTATGTAAGAAAGAATATGATAAGGTTCCTTGTTTTCTAGAATGCTTTTGCTTTCTTTCTGCACTTAAAACAGGTTCTGGCTCCAACAGGAAACGTGAACATTTTCTGTCAGTGCCTCTGCTGGCTCAGTCATAGACATAACACCTTTGCCTTGTACTCATTTTGAGTCTCAGTAAACTTCTATACATTATGAGTCCACTGGATTGCTATGTTCACTGGGCATTTCTAATGCTCT
>CAUYPK010072146.1:0-41962 GCA_963574355.1 Loris lydekkerianus | reverse complement strand
TTCTGGGTAGATGCCCAGTAGAGGAATTACAGGATTGAATGGCAGATCTATTTTTAGATCTCTAAGTGTTCTTTACCTCTTTCATGTTTACATAGATGGAGCTGGAACATATTCTTCTTAGTAAAGTATCTCAAGAATGGAAGAAAAAGTACCCAATGTACTCAGCCCTATTATGAAATGAATTTAGGGCTTTCACATGAAAGCTATGACCCAGTTACAACCTAAGAATAAGGGGAAGGGGGAAAGGGAGGGGAGGGAGGGGGAAAGGGAGGGGAGGGAGGGGGAAGGGGGTGGAAGGAGGGGGATTGGTGGGATTACACCTGCGGTGCATCTTACAAGGGTATATGTGAAACTTAGTAAATGTGGAATGTAAATGTCTTGGCACAATAACTGGGAGAATGCCAGGAAGGCTGTGTTGACCAGTGGGATAAAAATGTGTCAAATGGTCTATGAAACTAGTGTATGATGCCCCATGATCATATAAATGTACACAGCTATGATTTAATTAAAAAAATATGTTAGAGTTCCTAGGCTATAACTGGCCTGAAAGGGTGAATTCATTAACAGGGGTACATTGTGAATGGCTGTTCTTTATTTGTCTGTCTACTTCAGACCAAACGTTGGTTCTGGGTCAGTTTAGAAAGCTAGTGTTAGTTTTCAAAAACTTAGCTTGGCTGCTTAAGAACTAGGCTCCTTACAAAGTTAGACATCTAGTCAAACCATGACTTCATGTCTACACTGGAGACTGTGACACCCATCCTTGTTCCTGCAGGTCCCCATCTTAATGTGAGACAAACTTTACAGATCAGGTCTTCCAAAATGACCATAACCTGGCTTAGTCGACCCTCTCTATTCATGGGTGGACTTAACATTCATAAAACTGGACACAAGTGCAAATGGACACATCAAGGGTTACAGTTCATCATAACTTACACAAGCAAATCATTTTAATGTATGTTACTGAAATAGCCCAGTTTCTGTGCAAAATCACGGGCAACAAATGACAGCTTGGGAGACTTCTTGCTGTACCAAGTCACGCACAAGAGCAGTGATTTAAAGCAATGAGACTTTTGGGGGTAAATGTTTGCAACCTGCACCCTCCAGCTGACTCTCTGCTGACTTTTTTGCTTCTCTGTGGTAATAGGTATCATGAAAATTTTACACAGACCTACTTTTTCACTAACCAGCTTCCATTATTGTTTGTGTATTTAACACGTATCTCCAGAGACGACTATTATTTTTGCAATGTGGCAGAGAAAAAAAAAATGGTTGGACACCCCTGGACAGTGATTAGTTTTCAAATTCTTTACACATTGTTTCATACATTTTTTGATTACAGATCAATATTTGAAACCTATTAAAATATTAAATGGCATTTACTTAGAAAAGTGAAAACAAGAGCTGTGGTCGGGTGCTATTACTTTTTTCAATGCATTTTTGCTAATTAGTCTGCTTGGTAAAGTTTTGAGGTTTGGACTGGTTCATATCAGAGGAACTACAACAAGCTAAGAGAGATCTGTCCTCCAAGATTTGTATGATTTGCATTTTTGAGCTTGATTCAAAACTATATGAAACCTTACCATGTTGACAAAATTGACCATTCCCCAAATTCGGCTCCTTAGTTTATTGTGAGGATGACTATTCCTACGATACTGGAAATAGAAACATCACATCAACATTTATTAATACAAGTTAAATAAAAGCTCAACCAAATACTTCACCCATTATGAGGTATTACAAAGCAAAAAGATCATTGGTAAAGAGGCCTCTTTTCAGTCAGCTAAAACCAGGCAACGTATACAGAAATAAATTTTTGATATGAAATATTAACAAATACAGCTGTTTATAAAGACACGCTTTGGCTTAGCAACCTTTTAAGTTTTTTTTTGTTTGTTTTTTGGTAGTCTCACTTTATTGCCCTTGGTAGAGTGCCATGGCGTCACACAGCTCACAGCAACCTCCAACTCCTGGGCTTAGGCGATTCTCTTGTCTCTGCCTCCTGAGTAGCTGGGACTACAGGTGCCTGCCACAACACCTGGCTATTTTTTGGTTGCAGTTTGGCTGGGACCAGAATTGAGCCCCCCACCCTCGGTATCTGGGGCCAGTGCCACCCCCTTTTAAGTTTTTTTTTTTTCCTTTTAAGTTTTTCTTTCTAACTTTGTCCCCTTGTCACATGACATTATGTTACATTATTTATTAAACCAATGGATTAGTGTTCTTTGGAATCCATTTTTATCATATTGATGAAACACCACCTATCAAAGGTCCATAGTAATCATTGCATTGCAAACAACAGCTTTATCATGTCTTCTGGGTCTATGGTATCACAAACTAAGAAATAATTAATTAAAAAACACTCTGGGGCCAGAGCTATGCTGAAGAGTATCAGGACACGGGGTCTGTCACTTTCCCCTTCCAGCCTATTCTGACTTTGGTTTCTTCTTACAACTGAATTCTCTCTTCTACTATCAGAACCTTGTTACCCATTATCAATTTAGATATGCATTGATTATGATAAAACATCATCATTTTATTATTAGATACAATGTACTTAATAACAACATAAGGAATCCTGTAGAGATAAATGCAAATGGTCAAACTTCTTTCATAGTAAAAACTAAAATAGATAAGCTTTTCTTGAATCCTAAAAATATTCACTAGTTACCATTCCATCGGTCATTATCCAGATGCCTCCAAAGTATAGAACTAAAATCTCTTTAATTTTCCTCCACCATTGATTCTAGGCTTGGTCATATGACTTTACTCTGGCTAATGAGATGTTCATACATGTAATGCAGCAGAATCCTGGAGCCTGAACTCGCTCTTGAACTTTTGGTGCACAGCCTCCTGGATACACATGGCTGAAACCCAACACCACACACCACACAAGTGACTGAGGTCCTCTCTGATCAGCCAACTAGTGACTGAAGCCACCAGGTTACTACAGGGGCAAAAGCGACACTCACCAGGTTTGAAGGAGTTTGTTACACAGCACTAGAGAACTAAAATAAAGGTTATAATAACTGTAAAATATGGAAAGAATTCTCCCACTTCTCTTCAGAAAAGTTTGTAAAAGATAAGGTTATCTATTACAACAGACTTTCGTAAAAATTTATCTTTAATCTGAGCCTGGGGTCTTTCTTGTTGATAGATTGTGGATGACTTATTTACTTTTTCAAATATGTTGTTTTCTATTATTTTTTTCTTTTCTTTGAGAGAGAGTCTCACTGTGTCACCCTGGGTAGAGGACAATGGCACCATCACAGCTCACAGCAGCCTCAAACTCCTGGGCTCAAGTGATCCTCTTGTCTCAGCCTCCCAGGTAGCTGGGACTACAGGCATCCCCACAATGCCTGGCTAGGGGGGTTTCTATTTATTCTTGAGTCAGCTCAATAGCATTTTACTATGTACCTGACCTTTAGCAGTTCAGTGAGTCTTTAATCAACTTTTATGTAGAGAATCTTGGCATTTGTGCATCTCAAAAAAAAAAAAAAAAAAAAAAAAGAAAGAAAAAAAAGATAATATCACATCCCACATCTGCACATGGTAAAGTTTAGAATTTTTGTTTTCCCAGGCAGTGTATTTTCCCTGCCCCTGGCTATAGGCAGATAGAAAATTTCCTTTGTTTCTTGCAGCTTCAGTGGAACTTTTCTAGTGTCTTTTTCTGGTGTATGGGGAAGCTCTTTATGACACTGGAATGGTACAAATTTTAGCATTTCCAAATTTCCAAATTTTAGCCTCCTTGAGTTAATTCCTTAACTCCCTCTTTCCCTATATTGTGGGCCACTGGCCCTTTGAATTTTACTTACTATTCTGGCAGAGACTTTTATCTTCATTTTTACCCTAACTTGGAGATTTCCAGTGGTTTCTTTCGAGCTCAGCTATAGCTTGCTAACATGCTCTCAGTTTCTTATATGTTGTTCAGCATTTCCACATATTTACAAAGGGGAGGAGATCTCTATTTTGAATTAGTCTGCTATCCTGTCAAAGAATCCAATAACCTCTTATATTCAATACATCTGCTTGGGGAGGCTCAAAACAGAATTTTGGCCCAGAATGGAACTCTGATTGGAATTCATTTTTGTCTCGATGTTAAAGTCACAAGTATAATTTTATAAGGATGAATGAAGAACAAAATGAAGGTTCATCTGAAAACTTACCATGTTCTCATCAGCCACAATGAACAGTTCAACATAGTTTTTCTTATGGATGTTCTGTAAATTTACGGAAAAGTCAGTGAAGTATGATTAACCATTTTTTATTTTAACATTTAAGTTGAAAAAAATACAACAGGTAAGAAATGTTAATATTATTGATACCAAAAGGTGAGGCATAGGAGTATATCTGCTAATGTTATCAATCTATCTAAATGAGATCTACTCTATAATTAAACATGTGGCCCAGTACATTAGATTTTATTAATCCTATAGGAACATACCACATTTTTTACTTAATTTGTATTAAATCATAACTGTATACATTTATGGGGTACAATGTTATGATTTAATATACAATGTAGAATGCTTAAATCAAACTAATTAACATAACCATCACCTCACTTACTTATTTTTGTGGTAAGACATGTTTTTTTTTTTGAGACAGAGTCTCACTATGTAGCCCTCAGTAGAGTGCTATGGCATCACAGCTCACAACAACCTCAAACTCTTGGGGTCAAGAGATTCTCTTGCCTCAGCCACCCTTGTAGCTGGGACTACAGGCGCCCACCACAACACCTGGTTATTTTTTGCTTGTTTGTTTAGCGAGCTTGGGCTAGGTTCAAATCCACCAGCCCTGGTGCATGTGGCCAGCGCCCTAACCGCTGAGCTACAGGCACCGAGCCTGTGGTAGGCCATTTATAATATACTCTTAGTCGTTTTGAAATGTACCCTTGCCTTTTGTACAATAGGTGAAATCCCTCCAAGTACCCTCCCTCCTCTCGCTCTTTCCCCTCCCCTCCCTTCCCCCTCCCCTCCATTTCTTTCTAGACCATCTTTATGTTTTATCATTTGTATGAATGTGTAAATGTTTACATATTGATTTCATAATAGTATAGAGTACGTTGGAAACTTTTTTCTTCATTCTTTAGATATTTACTAAAAAGAACATGTTCAGCTCTATCCAGTAAACATAAAAGATGTAAAGTCTCCCTCTTTTTTATGGCTGCATAGTATTCCATGGTCTACATATACTACAACTTGTTTATCTATTCGTGGGTTGATGGGCATTTAGGCTGCTTCCATGACTTGGCTATTGTGAATTGGGTGGACATTCCATATTTGACCATACTTCCTTTCTTTGTCTAGTCTTTCAGGTCAACTAAGAACTATAAAGGATTGTGAATCCAGATTTTAACATTTAGGATTAATTTTTTTTATTTACAAAGTAAATTTTTAATAGGTAAGCTCACATGAAAAGCACATAGCCAAAGCTGAGAGCTAAAACCTAAGACCAACGAATGGACTGACTATTCCTTCTCCTCCTCCTCTCCCAACCTCCTAATTTGCAATAGTCTCATTTGTAAGGAAATATGGATAAATATGCTGATTATAGGTATTTTTAATAAAACATTAATATAAGGAAATCTTCTAAGTTCTTTGCTTTTAATGTGTATGCACTGAGGTTCCTGCCTATTTTCTAAGGCCAAACTAGAGGCATTGCGTTAAAAGATTTCACTAAGCCACCCTTTTGTGGACTGAGTTATCATTTGTACATTGGTATATTCAATCAAGAAACATTTACTAGGCATCTAATGTATTTCAGACACTGTATGGACCATGGGTATGAAAAGAAAGCGAATGATCAGGTAGCTCATAGGCTCACATCTAGTGGGCATTTAAAGGGATATGAACTAGGTGTATAGAAAAGCCCAAAACATAGAGAACTACGTGTGAACATACCACCCTAAATTGACTTGTTTTTATCTTATCCTTAACTGTCCTTAGTCATTAAAACATTTGGCCTGATGAAAGCAGGAGAACGCAGCTGGTCATCACTGATGACTGTCCTTCACTCATTGATCATCATTCACTGATGATCATCAATCAATGATTCCCCCCACATGGCAGGGAAGATAAGGAAAGACAATACTTAGGATAGTTTTCAGAACATTGCAAATTTCATTCTTCTAACAACTCAGAGACCCAGCGCTGTCAATCTATATGTAGGATTGTAAATGGAACAAACTGAGATTTACTCTAGGAAATAAATACTTTCTATATAGATAATAAAAACAAAAAAGAATTGAATTTCAAATCTCAGATGAGGAAATGTCAGACTCAAGGCAGCACATGTTGGACTCCTCATAATCCCTCCCTCAAGAGCATAAAGAAAATAAAAGGTGTTTTACATGGGGTAAAGATGATTTAATAATCAAGTACTCACTTTCGTTTTGGAGTCTTCCTTAGATACAGTATCCCCTGAAACAGTTTTCCTGGTGAAATTAACCTCTGCACAAGAAAAATTGGCAGCATATGGCATCCTCGGGTTGTATTTGAACACCAGATGTTCTCCCTCTTCTGAGTATTTCACTGGTTCAATGAGGTACCTTTGGTCATTTACTCTGAAAAATCCCCTGAAGAAATTGGGAACAAAGTTATGTTTTCAAGATCTGCATTCACTCTACTTCATTTCAGTGACTTTGCCTTTTTAAGAAAGGGAAGCTACAAAGTCAAGGTCTCACCAGCACGTAGCTGGGTGCTTTGGGTGGATATGAGATCACACGTGGCCTTAGATTGGATGACTTTTTCTATGAGTCAATTTATCTTGATTTTCAGAAGAACTTACACCATCCAGTCTCTGCTTTGAATATAAGTAGAGCAGTGATTCCTATCTGTGGTTGTGGACTACCGGCATCATCCCCTCCCCTTAATCTTGGGAATTTTTATGTCAATCATACATTAAATGCAGAGAAAATATATGAAAGTAAAAATATTAATATATGGTAATTTTGTCACTAAAGGGTTTCTTTTATTTGTTTGTTTTGGAGACAGAATCTCACTTTGTTGCCCTCGGTAGAGTATCGTGGCGTCATAGCTCACAGCAACCTCAAACTCTTGGGCTCAAGCGATTCTCTTGCCTCAGCCTCCCAAGTAGGTCGGCCTACAGGTGCCTGCCACAATGCCCAGCTATTTTGAGAGACGGGGTCTTGCTCTGACTCAGACAAACATTTTATGTTTGTTCATGGATTCATTCAAGTGATCTACCTGCCTTGGCCTCCCAGAGTGCTTGGATTACAGGCGTGAGCCACCTTTTCTGGTGCCAGTAAAGGCATTCTTGTTCTTGAAAATACTGGGAACGACTCTAGTAAATGCCCCATAAATGAAGAAAGAATGCCTGTTCTTCCACCCTTTACCTTTCCACATCCTCCTTTGTCCTTAAACTCAAGATTATACAGAACTATATGCTTCTTACTGAACTTTTACTCTTCCAAAGACTGGAAGCACAGCCCAATTTACTAAAAATTTAAACTAGTGAACCATTATGGTGTACTGGGAATTTACAGAAGTAGCAATCAAGAGACCTGGATCTCTGACTTCAGTATCCTGACCAATACGCTGAGAAGACGGGCAAGACGCCTTCCAGTCATCATCCAATGCTGAGTCCCTTGATCACACACTTGTCTTGTGTAGGACTGTGCGTTAGATGTATTTTTGCGAAAACATAAATCATAGGCTAGAGCTGATACATTGTTGAAAATATACAGTAGTTTTTTTTTTGACCATTACATTTTTTATTTACCAGCATTGGTAAAAAGAAGTAAGTGAAATGAATGTCTTTGCAAATCCACGGGGAAACTCGTAAAGCAAAAAAGGAGTGATGCTGCCTTACCTGAGGCCATTACATGTGCTGACACTGGCAGCAGAATCATACTCGTGCATAACGGCCCCCTGATAGAAACAGTGATCCTAAAATAGAAGATGCTATTAACACACGCATAAATATTTACTTGAATATTTTAGTTCAGAATGTATCAGCATTTCATCTTGACAAATTACATTTTATTTGTTCATGGATTCATTCCTTACACTTTTCCATTTGGAAATATTTGAGCCTGCTTCAGAGACCTTTTATTTTAATTATAAGATGGCTTTTGATTGATTTGTCTAAAGCCATGTACGAATTTTTCTCCCCCCCAGCCCCCAAGAATTTAATAGTCTATTAGGTGATGGCACTAATTTCAGAAATAGAACCTTTTCCTTAGAAATAATACTCCTGTAATCCATCCTGAAATCTTTACCACACTGACCTACCTATGATAATATCTTTTACCCATTGTATATGAAATCAAGCCAAGTTCTTGATTGCTAAAATTAGGTCGCACTGTTCCATCAGTTCCCCTTATTACCTTTCTCTCCTCACTCAAAATTGGTATCTTTATTAATTCCTACTTAACTGTTTTTCCCAGTGTAATCCCATCAGGTGATCATTTTTTCCCCATCATTTCTATCTGCTTCACTCCTGCCTTTGGCTGACCCTTTTCATGGCCCTTCAGGGAGCTTATAACATTACAGGGGCAATAACCACCCTCTGTGTAAAGGAATGCCACCCATTTTTCCTTCTGTCCCAGTTGCCACATCACACGAAGACGTGGCTCTTATGGAAGTTAACATTTACAGTTTAGAAATACACTTTGGCTATGAAAGAGTGATGTTGCTCTTGGTTAGAAGGCTATACAAGGCATTTTCTGGAAAGGTATAAAATAAATGAACAAAGATTTATTTGGAGAATGAATAAGAGACTTCAAAGTTGGTGCCTCAGAAGGACTAGGCAAGGGGATGTGAATCCCATAAGGATCAGGGCAGTGGATATTTTAAAGTTATTTCAGATCTTTAGATTTTGTCCATTTATCATCAGTGTGCCTAATGAGATCCTGCTTTAGCTTTTCCCCAAACTCAACACCATTTGAGTCTATAGAAGTCACTTTAGTAAAGGAAGATACATCAGTAGTCATCGGTTCGGTTGGTAGGCTGCGATTAGCTTCCTTTAGGAGTCATAGGGCCATATTTTCTATTCTAGGACAATTTAGTAAGAGTAATAAAGGCAGGGTTCATTTCTGATATAAGTAGCACTTTTTCAGAGCAGCTTGTAAAGCTGGAATTGAGTTTCAAAATCACATCAGGAAATAATAGCTTTAGAGAAGAGACGTAGGAAAGTTTCATAGGATACCATGGTCTGAGGATGCTTGGTGAGTGCCTCTCCTCTTAGGGAGTAGTACGTTTCACTGTAATTTGAGCCTAAGAACTCCCTGAAAAAGAGGGCAGAGAGGTAGTGAGAGTCATGCATTCTAAACATCTGGCAGATAAAACCAACCGTATTATGGACACGCCTTCAGGTGGCTTTCAAATCTCAGCAAAGTACTCTTCTTCTCAAAATAGAAAAGCAAAATCAAGCTCACTCATAAGAAAGCCCTTCCTACCTAAAGTTTCTGGTTTCATAAAAACTGCAGAAAAGAAAAAAAAAATTCTGGCAACTTCAGCAAAGTAGCAATTTAAAAAGAACTCAGAGAAAACATTATGTGGGTAAAAATCCGAGAGCCAAAATCAATGCAACAACAAAGTGATATATGTGATGTATTAATGGATAGTAACCTACAAGCTACCAATTTTGCTAAAAGCAACATGTATTAAATATAATAAATTTCCCCTTGTCCATGTAGTACTTGGAGTTGAGCCTAATTTCGATCAGCCACTGCAAGACCCCACCCACTGTAGTGATTCCAAGGCTATTGTGATGGTCCTGAATAAAGTCTGCCTTACTGTACTTTAACAAGTGTCATTGAATAGTTTTTTTTCTTTCAGACCCCTTTCTACTACTTCTGTGCTCTTCTTCTTCTTTGTTGGGGGGCAGGGTTTGGCCAGGGCTGGGTTTGAACCCACCACCTCCGGCATATGGGGCCGGTGCTCTACTCCTTTGAGCCACAGGCACCACCCAATGGGCTTTTCTTAATCCAATCTCAACATGATAAACTTCTAGGGGTGCTTCCAAACCCAGTTCAAAGCACACTTTCTGGCTCTATCAAGAAGATTTTGATATTCCCCTATGTGCATTTTATACTTCTAGACATCTTCATTTTCATGTTTACCACATTTTTACCAGGTATTCCACAGTCTGCAAACCTCTTCTATAAAGACCGAGGTACCAAACATTTTAAGCTATCTGGGCCACATATGGCTTCTGTTCCATGTTTTTGTTTTGGGTTTTTGTTTGTTTCCACTCCAAATATTCAAACTTAAAAAATTATCCTTCACATTAGCGTATTTCATCTCACAGCACGCTTGAACTATAGTCAAACTTCCACAGCATACTTATATTAGGTTGATTTAAAAAAAAAATGAATAAGAGAAGAATATACTTACTGTGCTTTGAATTTCTTTCAAAAATAACTTAATTAAGGACCTTAAGAATTTTCATGGCACCCCTAAGATCCTCTTAGGGCACACGAGTTGAAAATCACTGGTGTACAGAAAAGAAAACATGTCCAAATTTGGCCCCTTTGCTCACCTCTGATACATCAATCATCAAGGTGCCCTGGGAACCACTTGTAAAAAGGGCCATTTTCCCCCATTTCTTTGTCTCTCTCTGCTTCCTAAGACACGACTAGCATGTTGGTAATGTTCAATAGATAAATGCTGAACTAATATTCAAAACGAACTAACTATATAATTTCACTCCTACATTGGCTGATTAAACTATCATCAGACTGACACACTGTCTATAAATTTAGTTGTGAACAACACACACAAAAACCAACTACCTGGAGGATCTGATGACCGAGACAAGGCTGGCTGACTCTGGAAGGATGCCAAGATGTGGAAGGCGGGACAGCATGAGGGGACTTTACCATTTTTACAGCATTTATTCTGGGTAAAATGGAAATTAGACAAATTCTGCATCATTTGGATTTTGCAGGAATTAAGAAATGACTTGGAGGAAAGGCATGTAGAGGGTGCTCAAAACTGGTATCTTCCTTCACACAAAGAATGTCAAAATATGTAAGAGTCTAAACATATTATTCATATGCCTATGGCAGTAGGTTTATTATATTTCTGCACCTTTTTCCAGGGAGGAATTCAAAGTAGAGGGTGGATTTTTTTTTTTTTTAATCATTCTTATGTTTTTAGCTAATAGACCAGAGTACAAATTCTTCAAAATTATTTACCCTTCCATTTAACTTGGCATTTGAGAGCTATTGAGGCTTTTAAAAGATTGAGGCTCTGAGACAGAATTAGTATTTGTAGAAATGACCCAAAGGAAAATTATGAAAATAAAAAACAGCAACAATAAAGACTTCTTTGAAGAGGACTACTAACGAAAGCTAGGGTCATTAGAATTACAGTATTTAGCTACAGAAAATGTCCTGGTGAAGCAAATAGCTTCAATTCTCCAATAAATTCTCTAGCTTATTCTCCAATAAAACGTGGTTTGATATCCATTTTAAATAATGTATAAGTGACTTTAAATACCACATTCTTCAAATTTCTTTTTTTCCCACTGATTCAAAAAGCAGCCATGTATTAACCTTTTCTTAAAATGTCTATACAGAGTCTAAGAACTCCAAGTACCCCAAATGAGTCATTAGGAATTGAGGACGGCATCTAGCATTGTCTTTAAGCTGTGGAGGTCAGATGAAGAAGAGTAATTCAAATGAATGATAGATAATGACTCGGGGATTTCATTTCACTGGCAGCTTTTACAAAAACTGAGCCACCATGGACTAGTAAATTTGCAAGGTATGGAACTTACCTTGACCTTAGAAGATGAAGTATTAAGCTTTTTCTATTTAGTTTTATTTCATATAAGAGTTCTTCTTCATATGTTGCCTGAAAAACAACAAGATCTGTCATGTGACTGAAACACATGATGATTCTCTGAGCTCTGGGACCACAGCGCCATGGAGCCTCCCTGCGCACCTCAGTCCACCCTGCAAACCTTTCAGGCAAAACGATCAACACCGATAAAGCAGAATGGGAAGGGAGCAAACATTATAAGGAGGACTTTACTCAAGTTATTTTTTAATGAAAACATTTTAGCAAGATTTTTTTCTAGTTATAAAATAGAATGTGGAATGCATACTCTCCCTTTTCTGTCAATGTACCATTAAGCGCACGTCCACCCAGCGCTTCTGCATATGCATTTTTCCAAAATTTCATAGATAACGATTTTACAGTCTACTTTTTCACTCAACAATAAATCATAACTATTTCTTAATCTAATACAGGTTCTTTTATAACATGTGTCTTATGGCCGCAAAGCACAGTGCAAATGAACACTATCTACAGAGGGTGCTCAAAAAACGAATGCATATTTTAAAAAAGGAAAAAAACTGCATTAAAATTGTAATGTTCAATATGTACTGACAACAAAAGATGAATACAAGTCATGGTTGAAAAGCATTTCTTGTAATCACAGAGGTCAAATGTGACTTAAGTATTACAATTTTAATGCATTTTTTTCCTTTCTTAAAATACATATACACTTTTCACACATATATAAATTTATGTATTTATAATTTTACATTTTTCACACATATATAAATTTATATATTTATAATCGAAACTTTGGTTTTGGTGTATTCTCTGTAGTTAAATAGAATTGTACTGTCAATGACATGGAAAAAATATAAGACTTTTGATAAATATTGTCCTAATATCCTGAAGGAAGGAAGGATGAATTTAGAACTTTAGCATTAACTTACAGAAGTTTCTGTCTCCCAGCCTTCTTGCCAGTAATAGATACTATCATTAGTAAAAGTCTTTCAGACAACAAAATAACTTAGTGTGATAAATTGTTTTCTTGGATAACCATTGGCATTTATATTTCTCCTTCTTTTAGTTAGTTATTTGCAGTTTTCAGGTAAATTTCTGATTCATGTTCTTTCACCATTTTCTTTTGCAGTATTTTATTTCTTTATGATTCATAAAACTCTTTTTTATTTAAAGTTCACCATTGTTGGTGACATATAGTGCACATTTTTTGAGTTTATTATTCATTCATTATTCAACAGTTGGTATTTCAGACACAGTGATAATAGGAAAAGTACAATGCAATATGAGTTGGAGGTCCCAGCCCTCATGGAAGCCTCAGCTTATCAAAGAAAAGAAAAGAGAAAACCAAATGCACGTAATTGAGTGTGATAAGCCATGCACTTGGAGGAAAGAAAGGACTGGTCCAGAGACATTAAAAGGAAGAGTTAGGGGTAAGAAACAGCACATGCCAAGGCCCTGAGGTAGAAAGGAGCTTAACATGTTCAAGGAAAGGTGAGAAGTTCAGAGCTGCTGGAAGTGTACACTGAATAGAAATGAGATTAAGGCTCAGGACCACACCTATGGAGCACACTGCAAGTACAAGTTGGATCTATCATATGCAGAACACAAATGTCCTAATGCTATCGTTGGGTAAATGAGGTGAAAGCTATGTTGATTAGTAGGATGTAAGCACTCCAATGTGTACAAAGAATCAACACATTAAAAATAGCATAAATGTATTTATGATAAAAAAAGAGAAAAGTTAAACAAAAACAAAAACAAAAAACAAAAAAAAAAAGAAAGAAAGAAAAAGGCTCAGTGCCCATAGTACAGTAATTATAGCATCAGCCACATAAACCAAGGCTGACGGGTTCGAACCCAGCCTGGGCCAGCTGAACAACAATGACAACTATAACAACAACAACAACAACAAGAAAGGAAGGAAGGAAGGAAGGAAGGAAGGAAGGAAGGAAGGAAGGAAGGAAGGAAGAAAGGAAGGAAGGAAGGAAGGAAGAGATTAAAAGGTAGAAAGGAACTAAATCATGCACAGCCTAGGAAGTCAAAGATTTGGACCTTATCCTAAGAGCAAAGAAAAGCAAAGGGTCTAGACAGAAACATGGAGGGAGAAGCACGGAATCTGAGAAGGCTTCCTTAGTATTGACAATGGATTAGCAAAGTCAGTACAGGAGAAGGGGAATCTACTGATGAATCCCGGGGGAGCGGGAGGAAGAATCTGTAAGGTTTAGTGATTGTTTGATGGGGAAGGTAAATGAGAGGATATAAGAAAGAGCCCAGGGTTCTGATGCGCTTCACTTGTTTACAACTTGAGCCACCGTCAGGCAGGTCAAGGAAAAGCAGCCTTGAGGCAGGAGAGGGAAGTCATGTATTGAAGTCTGCGTAAGTTAGCGTTGTCTTGACTTCAAGTTTAACAATAAACAAATTAGGACTTTATTACAAAGACACAGAATTCAACAGGTGTATGGGCAAGAAACCAGGTTTCCATCAAATAAGAAGGGTTGGGCCACATTTTAAAACGTGAGTTATACGCAGAGGGGCATGTGAGTGTGTAACAGGATGACAACTGATTTTGGAAATTTCCATTTTTGAAATTTGCATTGTTGAATATGGGTTTTATATTCACTGATATGAATAAATGATTGTTAACATTATCAAGTGTGATTTTTTTTTTTTTTTTTTTTTTGCTGTTTTTGGCCAGGACTGGGTTTGAACCCACCACCTCCGGCATATGGGGCTGGCGCCGTACTCCTTTGAGCCCCAGGCGCTGCCCAAAGGGTGATATTTTTAATCTTGTTGCTAATATTGCTTTTTAATAGTCAGAATTTTATCTTTAATTTTATTTTTATTTTAGAATCATTTCAGATTTGTGGAAACATTGGAAAGATCATACAGAGAGTTCCCATATACTGTGCACCCAAATTGCCTTGTTGTTACTACCTTGTCTTATTCTAGTGTGGCTGTCATAACAAATGAACCAAGATTGATGTGTTATAATTAAAATTTATGTATGTATTCCTATTTGCCTAGTTCCCCCCACCTTTTTCATGTTTTTTTTTTTTTTTTTTTGCATTGTTAGGTTTAAGTTATGAATTTTGGGGTAAAAACCACAAAAGAAAGTGTCACTTTGTTACATCGCATGATGAGTGTATGCTACCAACGTGACTTCTCACTGACCGTGATGAGCCTAAACTGAGCAGTATTTGCCATCTTTCTCCTTATAAAGTTACTGTCCCCACCCCACTTCAATGCTCTGCTCTTTGGAATGAAGTCACAACATACAGCCCACACATAAGGGGTAAGGACTTAAACCTCCCTCTCCTGGAGAGGGAGGAAGCTACAGAAATTCTTTGACCCTTTCCTATGGGAAACTTGTCTATTCCCTCCCATTTATTTATTAATTTGTTTACTTGTATCAGTGTAGATTCATGGCTATCTATTTATGTTTCAGGTTATAATCTAAAACTGTACTATTCATTTTGTTGTTCAAATTGTCCCAGCTTTGACCACTGGGAGGTCTTTAACCAGGGTCCTGAATTCACCTGGCAGGCCCCCATCAATGTGTTTTTGGGATCTTCTCTGGCACTACAAGACACCCCAGGCTTAATGTGCATATTTCCTGCCCCCATCCAGGCTCAGTTTGCATATTCCTAATGGGACTTTCAACATCAGTTGGATTAAGTCCCCGTGACAGAAGAGCCCACCACAGTGGGTGGTAGGAATCCTCCCCTAGCTGAGTCCATACCTCCAACCAATGCAAAGATTTGAGAAGGTGAGGAAAGAGTTGGAGACCAAGAAAAAACTGTCAAGAGAGTTATTGAAGAAAAGTGGTTAGATATGACTTCCAAATGTGAGGAGGTGGAGAGGTGGGTTTTTATCATCCCAAGCAGTGGGAAAAGCTCTCCTGTGGGAAGCTGAAACGCAGCTCCCTTGTGGCAGAGAAGCCTACCAGGTGACAATCTGGAAAGTGGGCTGCTCTAATGGTGAAAGGAAGGACAGTTGTCACATGGGAAAGATTTGCACTTCCATAGTGGGTTAGGGCCAAGGGCCTGTCCATATTCTCCATGAGCCAAATGAATGAAAACCTAAGGCTTAAAATGCAAGTGTCTACTGCCATAAATATCTAAAGGCATTCATCTAAATTCTTTGATAACAGGAGGAATTGAAAACTAATCATGAGGCTTCTTCCTTCTTTTATATCTGTCCTCCATAAAAAGCTTCCATTACTGGGGTGGCGCCTATGGCTCAAAGGAGTAGGGCACCGGCCCCATATACCAGAGGTGGCAGGTTCAAACCCAGCCCCGGCCAAAAAACTGCCAATAAAAAAAAGCTTCCATTATTTTTGAAAATAATGTCTGTGATATTTTTAGTTTTAACACCTGAATAAAACACCCTTTTAAGCAATGACTCAAGTGGGCCTTTTTGTTCCTGGGAAAGTTGTCCAATCTTGCTGGATAATCTGTCAAGCCAATGAGACTGTTTTAAATTCTGCCTGAAAAGCTATCAGTGGAACTCCTTTGTCAACTGGAAAATTGTAAATGGCATCCCCCAAATCTGGACTTTATTCCTTTTTGCTTTCTAACTCATAGAGGGGTGTCTTACTTCCAAGCGCATGGGTGGGAGTCCTCAGAGAAAGTGGGACTCCTCTCTTCCAGAGGCAGAGAGGAGCTCTGGCTGGGGCCAGAGACTGGTCTCTAGGAGCCTCTGGAGCAATCAATTAATTTTATTTACTAAATCAAAACCTGTACCGGTATGTCACCCTCATGGCTGTGTCCAACATCTCGCTTCTGTATCCGAGGAAGCCTTTTAGGATGAACCACTTCTTGACCCTGTATTCCGGGGACTACCTTTTCTACATGGAGACACAAGGAGAAAAATGCATCTGACATTAATATTCATCCACTGAGACTGAAGAACAGAATTGCTCTCATAGCGTCTCCAATTAGCAGTCATGTACAGCAACCCATGACATATTCCCACTCTATAGACAAAGAAACTGAGACTGACGTTTGAAAATTAGGAAAATAATTTAGGAAGGATACAGGATACTGCATCCTTATTTATAAGTGAATTATGTTTGTAATTTCCCCTTTATGATAATATATTTTTTCTAATTTTAATATCAGGTGTGTCCAGATGAAGTAGAATGATTCTGAAATATTTCTTCTTTTTCTGTTGTCTATAAGATTTGGCATGATCTATTTTTTGAAATTATATTTTATCTTTATTTATAAGTAATAGTTGTCTATTCTTTGATACTTTGGGGAAAAAAAAAAAAAGCAGTTAATTGATGACTCCATACTAAACCCCAGAGTCGAAGCATTCTATAATAGACATACTCTTATTTGACAAGGTGAATGTTACTTTCTTTGCATTATTGTTATTATTATTGCTTCATGCTTTGTTGCAGCAATCATCTGGTTTCTTTTCTGAATGTATTTGTCTTTGTTTGTTCTTTGCGAGGTCTTTGTTTCCGGTCCCTATCTTAAACATGGTTATTGTTGTTAAATTTTAAGCCTTTTTAATTTTGTGAAGGCAAAAAGTAGAAGCCTAAGGAACACACATGTATATGTGAAAATAAAAAAATAAATTTTAAAAAAATTAGGAAAATACAAGCAAAAGTGGAAAGGAGTCAAAGAGATTAGTGTTCCTCAGCAGCACCCACATCTTCACTTTGCTCTGCAGTCATCAGATTTATCTTCTCATTGTCATGACTGTCTCTGGATCTGCCTCCTGTCAAAGCCTGCACTGAAACGGCCTGTTTCAATGTCAATTACTGCATTGGGTCTTCCAGGGACATTTCTATTTGCAGTTTCACTTCCCATAATTAAGTAAAAAGCTTTTACTTGTCAGAGAGTTTCAGGCGGCCTGGAATCAGTGCTCAACATAATCGATCATGTCCTATAATGCTGGTAGGCATCATCTGTGAGGACAACCCTGCTTAATTAGGGTATGGGCTTCATGAACAGGGCAAGAGCTTTTTGGAATATTCTCTGATTTGAATCAAGGTCTTCCCAGTGTATTTGCTGTGTGACCATGAGTAGCGTGTCTAATCTCTCTGATCTATAAATAGTAGTCTCATTTTCCTTATGCACAAAGTAAAGATATTAGTATTCAATTTTAAGCATTCTAACATGCAACGTGGCTAGTGATCAGCACGGGCTTGCTATGTTGTAAGCATTCAGACATGTGTCCCCAGCTTCCTCCTCCTTGCTGTGGACCAAAGTGTTTAAGGTTGATGTGGCATTGCCTAGACTCACAGAAGGCCGCAGTTAGCCGTCACCTCGTCGAAGCGTTTGGCTATGTTTGGAGAAAAATCACCAATAACTCCTGTTCATGTCCTGTCACTTTAATAGGGATGTTCTTGTTTTTGTCACTTAGAACTTAAAGTTTGTGATTAAAGAGACATGACCCATAGCAGAACCATAATAACAAGAGCAAGACATACCTTTAATCTGAGAAATGAGTAAAATCATTGAAATTATCCATCCGGAAAGCATGCTGAATGATTCTGGTAACAGAGGAGACAGCGTTTGAGAAAAGATGCTCCCCCTTCTTCCTCTTGGCCTCCACTGCAAGGATGAGGCATCCAACAGACAGACAGGCAGTTTTCACCCAGCACAAGGAAATGTTCTCTGACAAAGTTATACTACTTGGTAGGCGCTTGAGGCTACAACCTGGAAAAAGGACTGTGTGTACTAATTACAGACAACCACTAAGGTGGTGGTGGCAGAGGTGGGCTGAGCACAGAATTCCATTTCAATTCGACTATGAATGTGATCCCAGATGCATTCAAACTTCAAAAGCGAAAACTGCCAGGGATGTCTTAGAAAAACTTATCAAAAGATGTTTATATACCTTTGTATTGAAGAGAATGAAATTCTTGCCAGGAAGAATAATACCCCACGTAAAAACTGTGAAGGCATGGTCAATAACATAAACAAAATAGAAATGTTGAAAATGGACATATGTCATAAATCACATATTAGTTAAAATTCAAACATAAGGCTCAGAGCCTGTAGCTCCGTGAGGAGGCACCGGCCACATACACAGAGGCTGGCAGGTTTGAGCCCGGCCTGGGCCTGCTAAACAACAATGACAACTGCAACCAAAAAATAGCCTGGCATTGTGGCGGGTGCCTGTAGTCCCAGCTGCTTGGGAGGCTGAGGCAAGAGAATCTCTTGAGCCCAAGAGTTTGAGGTAGCTGTGAGCTGTGATGCTACAGCACTCTAGCGAGGGCCACATAGTGAGACTCTGTCTCAAAAAAAAAAAACAAAAAAAACAAAAAAAAAACAACCAAATTAAAAGATTAAACCTAAACTCCAGAAATACATGCAACATATAAAATAAAAGGTGAGAGTAAGTATCCTCATAATGTGATACTCTTTCACGTCTATTCTAAAGAGAAAATTCTAACAGACAAAGTGCAAAAGACTTGGACAAACCTATCTGTGTGTCTCTGGCCCCTTATATTAGAAGACATATCCCTCTGCTGATAAAATCCCTTTATCTGCATTTGGGAATCTATCCCCTCTCCTGTCTCACAGTATCGCTCTAATATCCACATAAAATGAACTAATCTCTGTCAACTGGAAGCTTCCTACTGATATATAAACAATCTCAAATATTCTCCCTTGTGAAAAATCCTACTGTCCATTCTATACCCCATTTGCTTCTATTCTCATCTCCTTTCCATTCCCTCTTCAGTTACATTTCAAGGTTTGTCTGAACTTCGTGCGGCCATTTTCTTAGCTCCAACTTACCTAAGGCATCCCAGCTTTAGCAACTGCCTTGAATTACCTGAGTAACATCCCAACACTTTCTCCATTTCTATAACCAATGGACGTTTCCGTTGCTTATCTTAACATTTGGCACTGTTGACTACATCCTGACCCTTGAAATATTCTATTTAGCTCCCTGACCGTCTTCTTACTGTCTTCCCAGCTCCCTTGCAACCGTCTTCTTACTGTCTTCCCAGCTCCCTTGCAACTGGTGAGCACATCCTTTGACACTCAGCCTTTAAATTTTGGTTGGAGTCAAGTTATTTATTCTATACCCTCATTTCCTTTAACTATGCCTATTCCAGACCCATCTTATCCTCAGCTAGGGTTTAATTATCACTATCCTATGCCTTGCATTTTAGATTTCCAGCCATCTTTACAACATACCTTTACAGCCAACTTTCCACTCAATGTCTTCATTGGAAGAGCTCAACGCCCCAGTAAAATCAATACGTACAAGATGTAAGGTGTTCCCCCCTACAACTTGTTCTCTGTCTTAGATGATGATGCCAGCATCCATTCAGCATGGCAAATCTGAAAGTCAGTGTCATCACTGGCATCATTCAGGAACAATCCATCATTCAATATTTTTTATTTTACTTCCAAGAAGTATCCTGTCCACTTCTCAAAAGCTTTCAGCCTCCACCCTATTGTATCTGACCACAGGCTCTCTCTGGCTACACTCAAAAAAGTGTGATCTTTTCAACATGCAAATCTAATTATGTCATGTGCCTGTTAAAAATGCTTCAGTAGTTTTTCTTTGGTGTTAGGATAAAGACTCACTTGGCTGTAAAGCTCCCAAAGGTAATTTCCTTGCCACTTTGGCTCCAAAGGTAATTTCCTTGCCCTGTGGCTTTGAGTTACCTATGACACATTGCTACATTTCTGTTTTCTCATCTATAAAATGGGTATACTGTTCTTTATAGCCTAGGGATGGTGTATTAAATGAATCTGTGCTGACAAGCAATCTTACATATTCCCCATTTCATTTACTCAGCAACTCTCTTGAGTATTTATACTTCTCTCCTCAAGTCTGTACGTCTCTTCTTCTTTACTCTCATCTGATCACCTGCTTCTAGTTCACGGAGAAAAAAAAAAAGCAACAGAAAAACCCTCACTTTCTCCTAATATCACATCCACCTTATCACCACGAACACATTGGATAACTGCTCCTTCATGTTCCCTCAACGTCATCACGCCAGGAATTGTTCCCTATCTCTACGGTATCATCTCAACGAAGATATATACAAATATGTGATCATTTCTTCTACCCTTTAAAAAAATATTTCTTCTTTTACACCTCTATCCAGCTATTGTTCATTTTTTGGATTTTTTTTGACAACAAAAACTTCTCCAAAAATGAGTCTACAATTTGTCTCCTGCTCTCTTTCCTCTTTCCCCATTTTCCCCAATTACTTTTTATCCTTTTATCCCTCCTACTGTCCATTCTATACCCCATATGCTTCTACTCTCACCTCCCTTCCATTCTCTTTTCAGTTACATTTCAAGATTTGTCTGAACTTTGTGAGGCTATTTTCTTACCTCCAACTTACCTAAATGCATCCCAGTTCTAGCAACTGCCTTGAAATACCCGAGTAATATCCCCAACACTTTCTCCATTTCTATAACCAATGGACGTTTCCATTGCTCATCTTACTTGTCCTCTTAACATTTGGTACTGTTGACTACATCCTGCCCCTTGAAATATTCTATTTACCTCCCTGACACAACGATCTTCTTAGTGGCTTCCCAGCTCCCTGGCAACTGGTGGGCACATCCTTTGACATTCAGCCTTTTTTAGTTCTCAGTTCAAAGGTATCTGTCTCAAGAAAACCTTCCTTAACCCCCAAGTCGAGGCCACTTTTCTTCATAAAATGTGATTCTTTTTCATCTGAAAACTTACGTTGGTGTATTATACCCTTATTAGCTGAAATGGCTGAGTATCTGTCTCCTCCAGATATCCATAAGCTCCAGAAAGCAAAGAGTACACTTGCTTTTGTTCACCCTTGTACCTCAAACTTACCAGGGTCACACATACAGACACTATAGTCTATGTAAATTTGTTGAGTGAACTACTTTCAAAAAAGTTCAACTACTATGCAACATGATCATCATCTGATGATACCCTTACACTTTTCTTTCCAAAAATTTTTGAATGTGTTATTGAAACAGCTTTAACACAAACTATCATTCTTCAAGTAGAATTCCCAGCTCTCTTTCAGGTCGATAGAAGAGATAGTTGAAGGCCAATGGGTCTATGCTGTGTATTTGACCTTCATTAAACAGACATTTGATCACTCATCAAATGGAAGTCATCAGCTTAACTCGTCATGACAGTTGAAGAGAATATTTTAAGTTGGATGATGGGAAATAAGTAGAGCTTTCCTTTGTTACTGTCAAAATTGTAGAAAATAGAATAAACCAATTTTTTGTTTTGTTTTTTTTTACCAAACTTGAAACCTAAATTATTTATAGTGTCATGTTAAGTGATATGGCTTTAAGATATTTGTCTGATGTCTTTGATCAAGTTACGGTTAAGATAACTTTCTAGACTATCTGAGATATTAGAGATATGGCATTAACTAACCATGGCTAACCCAGGTGAAACAACCAAGAACTTCAAAGAAATTCACAGAATTATTTTGTAACTTATTCACATCACATAATAAGTAGAAATCAGAGATTAAAAGAAACTTTCTGCCTAGCTCTGTGTTCTTTCTGTTATATACCAGAGCCTCTCTTTAGAGGTGGGAGAGAGGAAACTTTGTTCTTTTTCACAATCAAGCTATAATCAATCAATCTTTCAAACTTGAACGTCATCCCTCAATTCTAAACTCTATCAGTTCATTGGTATGCCATAGTGAAAAATGAAGATTTTATAAATAGTCTATAATTTATTCTTACTCTTGGGGACATATCTTTCTGTATTGAAATTAATGAGCTCACTAACGTATACAAAGTTTTGTTGTTTTTTTTTTTTTTTTAAACCAACGAACCCTAAAACAGATTTCAATATCAAAGGAATTCTGTGGAGTCCAAATGTCAAACAAAAGCAGATTTTAAACGAGATTACACAAGGATGAGCATGTTCTGTTCCCTTCTTATTTCTCTGCTGCAGATTAGTGAAGCAACCTTCCATAGAAAGTGTTCTGAGTTCAGTCTTGGTTTCCAGGAGGACTTTTGAGATTGTAGATTTTATTCATCTCTGATCACCCTTTGTTTCGGGACTTTGCAGCTGTGTACTGAACTTGCCTTCACTCTTTGGGTTTTCCTCACAACCCAGATACCTCCTCAGACTTGCCCTCCTAAATGTCCTTCTTTCTCTTCTTTTCTCATCCCCACTCCTTCTCCTAGCTAACAACTTGGAGAGCAATTGCTTGGTCCTTCTCATGAACTTGGAAGAGTGAACTCACAAGGACAGAGGTCCAGGAAGAAGACAGACAATGTAGAGTGTGTTGAGTCACAAACGGCAAGCTGGCAAGCTGCCCACTATGGGGACTCCAAAATGCTCACCCTTGTGCCACCTTTCTAGAGGGAAAGATGAAGAAAAGCTGTAGCACATTCAAGCGAACAAAGACAACGAGAGGAATGGAGAAAAAGATTTCATTTGAACTGTAATAGTAATGATAAAAGCTTCACATCATTTCATAGAAATACTAAAATTAAAATGATCATTTTCTACCTGCCTTTAAAGTAAATACCATTATAAAGTACTCCAAAGCCACATTAATCAAGGATAACTTGTACTTCTCTTTGAAAATTCAGAGCCTAATTTCAGCCCATTATGTTTTATGTATGCTGAAAGGAACATCAGCTTCTAAACCAGGAGCTCTGTGTTCTCCTGCAACTAACTCAGCTGACAACATAGGCAAGCACCTGTGTCTCTGGGTCCCAGTACCTTATTTACAAATTGAGATTGTCATAACGTGGGACCTCTAAAATCTTTTTAACTTCATAAAAACAGTATTTCCATGATTTTACTCCCCCCCCCCTTTTCTTAAACCTTTTTTATTGTAAATAGAAATTTTGATTTGTCAGAATAATGCAAATTTGGGGGCTTTTTATCACTCTCCATTTCCAATCACACATTTATCAGCTAATATGCATAGTAAATGTCATGGAAAGAATACAACAAGAGCATAAGAAATTGACGCACTCTACCACCTAAATGGATGAAGTTATTCCTAGAGAGTGGCAGACCCACAGCAAATAGAATGTATAATAATTTTACCTCTTGAGTCTGATAATCACATTATTTAGTGGGTAGCATTGAACAAATTACTTAATATGCCTGGAATTTTGGTTTCCTCTTTGTCAACTGGGACTAGCAGTGCATTCTAGACAGAATTACTATGTACATTAAATAAGATAATTAAGGAATGGTGTGTAACACATACGGTAACTCCAGTTTGTTAAAGAGTTGACACATTTCTCACCGTTAGTGTCACTGCTTCATAACAGATTCAAGCAATATGCTAAATTTGATAAGGTCAAAATTGGCTTAAATAACATAGACTTAAATCCAACTGGTGACAAGATATAAAAGGTGGTTAATTGGATTTTCCCCTGCTGGATAAATTGGCCCAAAGTGATAGCATTCCTGATTCTATTCTTTCTTTCTTTCTTTTTTTTTTTTTTAATAGTTTTATTCTTTAACAGTTTTTAGTTTTGTTCCCCCCCCCCCCCCATGGGGCATCATACACTGGTTTTATAGACTGTCTGACACATTTTCATCACAATTACTAAGTTTCACATGTACCCTTGTAAGATGCACTGCAGGTGTAATCCCACCAACGACCCTCCCTTTGCCCATCCTCCCCCTCCCTTCCCTCCCCCTTCCCCCTATTCTTGGATTATAACTGGGTTATAGCTTTCATGTGAAAGCCATAAATTAGTTTCATAGTAGGGCTGAGTACATTGGATACTTTTTCTTCCATTCTTGAGATACTTTGCTAAGGAGAATGCTCCTGATTCTATTCTTAAGTCCCATATTCCTAAGTATTCCTACAGAGCCAAGTCAGAGGGTCTTCTCACTCTTCAACTCTCTAACATCTCCTCCCTCATCTCCAATAACTGATGACCTTGTTTCCTATTTACTGAAAAGAATAGAGACAATCAGAAAAGAACTTCTACAAACCCCTCTCCCCCTGCCTACCCCTCTGTGCTCTACCCTCTACTTTACAGGTACAAGGATGAACCAGCCATGTTCTACAGGCTAGACTCTGCTCCATCCCCTCTGTGAAAATACAACATGGTGGCAAGCAATTAGCTCCTTCTAACATCTTTCCTTTCCCCCTCATCCTGGAGAATTTCCTTCGGAATCCAGGCAAGCTCTGATTTCCTTCCTCTTTAAACAAATTAAAGCAACTCTCTCAATCTCAACAGTAACCTCAACATTTTCCTGTTCCCTTTATAACAAAGTCCCCTCGAAAAGTCATCTGTAAACATTCTCCCTAGTTCTTCTCTTCATTCTCCCTCTAAATCATCCCATCGTGTTTCTGCCTCCACTTACTTTACTGAAACTGCTCCCTGATAAGCCCCCTATTGTAAATCCAGTGGTTGGTTCTCAGCCGTCCTGACTTCACTTGACCTCTTGGTCATGCTGGATCTGTTATGGATCAACGCTTCTTCCAGAACACTTTTTTTACTTGATTTTCAGTCTGGATTTTTCTTTCTCATTAGCTGCTCATTTTCATTTTCCTTCACTAATGTCTTCTCATGTTCCAAACATTTAAACAGCACAAGGGACCCACAGCTCCCTCTTTTCACTCATTCTCGTTTCTGCCTAAAGTTACCCTTTAGAGGAATCTCAACAAATCGCACATCTTAAACTCTTTACCTGTGCTGTTGATTGTCAAATTGATGTAACCCCGAAATGTTTCCTTGACTTCCGTTGTTCATTTGTCATCTCCACTTTGATGTCTACTAGGCATCTCAGTTTTAATATAGACAAAAACCAAACTCCTAGTCTTCGCCCTCAAAATTGTTCCTCCAAATGTCTTCATCTCAGATAAAGGTCAATGATGTCAACCTTTCATTGTCTTGGGCTGTCCTCAAAATTTTATTGTCCAATCTTTCAGAACAGAGTCAGAATCTAACCATTGCTTATCTCCTCCATGGCTACCAATCTGAGCAAATCCACAGTCATCTTTTGCTTGTATTTCTGCAACAACCTCTTTATCAGAGGCTTCACTGCTTCTATTCTTGCTCCTGTCCCCCAGTTCTATTTTTGAAAAGGAGCCCATTAGCCTCTTAAAATGGATTCAATGCCATGTCATTCCTCTGTTTGAAATTCTCTAATGCCTTCCTGTCTCCAATAAATGATCTCCAAGTCTCTACTTTCTCTGGTTTCCTGCTGCTCTGGGACCTCAGCACCCCTGTCTTCTCCTCCACTCTCTTCAGCTACTCTGCTCTTCTTTCTGTGCCCTCACACATATGCCAGCAAGCTGTCACCTCAGAGCCCCATGCTCATGGCTGTCACTCTCCTTTCTTTTACTTTTTTTCACATGTCACCTTTTCAGCAAGACCTTCCCATTGTTAGAACAACCAAGCACTTCCCACTCTCATTTACATTCCCCTTCATACATATACATGTAAACACTCATCTCCTCCACACTGGGTTTTAATCCTAGCACTTTTTAGCAGTTGGCCAATGAAGACTTTTCTTTATGTACAGCAGAACCTCCATAATTGACCATCTCTTTACATTGATCACTATTGTAAGTTGACATAATTTTCATAGACCAACGTGTACCACATGTACTAAGGCGTAGTTCCTTATGTTGCCATCTGTGTAAGGCAACTGGTTTATTACAGTCCTTTGGGTACTCAACTTATAAAAGTTCTGCTGTATAGGTTTTTCATCTGTCTCCCTCTACTAGAATGTAATATAGAGAGTTTTGTCTGTTGTTCATGCTACATCCCATATCCAGAATACTCCCTCCTGCATAGTAGCCCCTCAATTGTATATTAGCCATTTATTTAATGGCATTGTCATTATAGCTTACATTTTCCTTTCAAAAAACTGAGTATTATCAATGAGTGAATGAGGCTCTAGATTCTTTTGCCTTTCTGAAGATTTCCTAGTATGATGAATGTCTGATATAAGGAGATATAAGTTACCATGGTTGACTACTGTTGGCAAAATATTTTAAAATCAACTAAAGAAGAGTAAGGACTTTACTTTCAGCCCACTGATGATTTGGTTGGTTGGCCTCCTCAGCTCTTGGTGTCCCTGCTCCTTTTATCAATATGTACTGTCTCTCCTTTCATCTTCCTACAGTTTTAGCTGAAATATCTTTTCCAAGGTTGACTGAATGGAACCCAGAGAGCGTTTGTTAGTCTTTGTGGCTTAATCATAATCTTCATTTCAGGCTACCTTCCTTCTGCAATTTGGCAAGATGATAAATTGTTCTCCAGATGCGGGGTTGCCTACCCCACGTCCACCTTTCTCAAATGCACACATGTGGTAACACATTTTTCATGACCCCTCTGTTAAAGCTCCTTGACTCCTTACACTCTGGATCCCCCTGCCCTGCAGTCCACATGTTGATGTGTGTGCACCTGTCAGTGAGTTTTGGATCTTTGTTTTGCTTGTTATTGTAGATTAGCTATAGTGAGGTCTGAAATATTTAGTAAGTTATTTAGTTTAGATTGTCCTAAAGTGATATTTCAGGAAGTGCATGCCTCTGGCTACTGTTGCTTCCAAACCATTTTCAATTAGTTGCAGTTTCATTTTATTTTTCTAAAATACATGCAAGCTACTTGAAGACAGAAACCATGGGTAACATCCATGTATCCCCCACAGGGTCTGGAAATACCACACCACGCACACTGTTAGGACTCAATACATATTAGTTTAAGAAGTTGATTAATTTGTCATAACCTTATCATTATACTCAGCTTATAGAATAGATGATAAATAATATCGACTGACTGTGATTGAAAAAAAAAATTATCACTACAACCTTCATTTTCCTAAAAATAAGTATTACCTGTGCCTCTGTATAATTTGCCCCCGGCTGATGAAAAGCCCCAGAGTTCCTTGTGATTAAGAGCTATTCATGAACCATCAAATACTGGGAGCCGAGGTCATATTAATATTTCTAAGAACTTGAATATCCATCATTTTTTTTTGACAACAGAAGTGAACATGATAGCATCTCTACAGTTTCCCCATGCAAACTCTGCAGATTGCTTTCACCCACGGTGGAACCTTCCAGCACAGCTTGATCTCGGTGTGCCTGCACTGGCAGCACCCCATTAATCATGGACCTCAAACCTGGGCCAAAAAGTCCCCACTGCTAAAGTTGTCTCCTGGCAAGAGAAAATTAAGGAGGATATTTTGGCATCTTGAGATGCCCTAGAATGATCGCATGTGCTTGAGCCAGGTTTGTAATCCACCCCTCTACACTAACGATAAAATAAAACTGATACCCTGAAAATTCACTCTGTTAGGCACTTGCTCATTCTATTTTAACAATATTTGTTGTTAATTGTTACTGTTTGTACATTTTACTAATAAAAAAAATTGAGGCTCAAGAGAGAAATTCACTTCAAATTCACTCAAGAGAGAAATTCAACCAGCAATTGGAGGAACTTCGTGTGAGCCCAAGTCTCCTTGACAATTCATTTATGAGTTTCCGCCATTTCATTCTACTTCTCACTTCTGGAGTTTCACAGAGAAACATTTTTTCAGGGATCATCTCTACCCTCCCCCCCCCAATATATATGTTTTTCATCTCTCAGCACCGCCAATATTTGAAATTAAGAGATGGGCTTCTTTCCAATTTCTTAGTTCTAACCACAAATCATGCAATAACAAAAAGCTTTCCTTTCCTTGTGTTCTGTTGCTGGTGGGGTCCTGCTGTTTGGTCCTGACAATGGTTTTCTCAGATGAAAATTCAAGAAGTTGAAAATTTTCTTTAATCAATGTTTCTTGCTATAAGAAGCATGCTCATTTATCCCTTATTTTCAAGGGGAAAACTATTTTCTCTCACCCTTTCCCTCTGAAGTGTACTTTTGTTTACTTGGTTCCCTTGTTTCTTTTGGTCTATTTTGTCTGTTGATAGTTTAAGACCCTCCAGCATTAGCTTCCACCATATCCCTGGCTAGACTTTCTCAGTTGCCTTCCCAGAGTAATGTACATGGCGCATACTTACGGCAATTGTCATACTTTTTTAAGCAGGAAAAAAATACTAGCTATTAATGAGATGATAAGATTTTCATTTCCCACAGATAATCTCTAGTAGAATATTGCCATGAATTAAAAGGAAATTGCGTAAAAATAAGTTAGTTGAAGTCAACTCACATCTAAAGCTCTGCAAGGTTCCTAGAACTAGGTGCTCAATGGAGATGTGTTTAGCAATGGAACAGGTTTCGTGGGCTTGTGGGAAAGGGAAGGCAGCACCATGAGATGGGCCACCCAGGAGGGGTGGAGAGGGAGTGTGAAGAAGCCAGTTTGCCAGAGTAGGAAATAATACTTTATCATGAAGGCAATGACTACTAAAGATTTTAAAAACAAAAATAAGTTTTCTAGACTTGCTTTTTGAATGATATCCAGAGAGATGGATTGGTGTAGAGAAAGGAGAAAATAAATATATCAGGTCACAACCAGGAAGAGTAATTTGATCTTAATTTAGTTATTTCACATACTGATTAAGTTTTATTTTTATCTTTTAGGCTCAGGGATTTGATTTCTGGGGCTTTCCCTTGCTAAAGAAAGGCTACCTCTTTGTATTTAATATAAGATTTTTTTTTTTTAATTTTTTTTATAGATAAAAATATGCACCATAGATGTGGCCCGACCCATTACCCTCCCTCCCTTAATATAAGATATTGAATGTAATGATTTCTAATCCATTTTGGTATATTTTCCTCCATGATTTGGAATATTATTGTTTGATTTTCTATAAAATTAAGCAATAAAATGCCATCCATTATATTTCTTAGGCCAGGGGAAAGGGTACTGTGGTTTATCAGCCACAAACAGTTTTATAAATAAAGTTTTATTGGAATATAGGCATATTTCCTTTTCTGTGGTTACTTTCATGATACAATGGCAGAGTTGTTTCAACAGAAACCATATGACCTATGAGGCCTAAAATATTCTCACAGTATTTGGCCTTTTACAGAAAATGAATATCAGCCTTTGCCTTAAGCAATATTGTTTCTATGTCAGTATTATTTTTTTCTTTGGTAAGTTTTTTAAATTTTGGAGAATTTGTTGAATCACTCAAGAGATAAACATTCAATAACAATTAGGCTGACAAGGTCTTGGGTCAGCTTTTGCTAATGCATTTTAGGTCAGAAAAGTGTTCTCATAATGCAAGTGAGTCACCTGACACTGGACCCTCAATGGATATAATTAGATTTGGTTTTCAATCCTTACTAACTTCATACATGAAACTGGAATAATAATAGTTCACCAAAATCACAGGATTTTATGAAGATTAAGTGGCACTGTACATGTACAATATGCTTGGAACATAAAAAGAGCTCAATATTTGTTCCTTTCATAACTCCTATTGAATTTTAAATCACAGTCAATTGCTTGATTTTTTTTAAATGTAAATTTTCTTATTTAATCAGAAAACAGAAAATGTGAATAAGGTTATTCTGAATAAGGTCATTTCTCACAACTATCTGCCATCATTGACTAATAATAATTAACACTTATTAATTGTTGGTCTTTTTTTCAAAATAGTATATTCCCTCTCTAATTTTCTACATATTCAAATATAAGCTGAAGCCATCAAACAAAAGGCATTCTTTTCTCCGAACTCTCAGGATGTGAGGAGAGAATAAAATGATTTGATCTTTAAGTGAGCACAGGCCATGTCCAGCAGAATCAGGTCCCATGGAAGGTCCAACATAAACATTTAGGAGACCAGCAGAGGTTCTGCCAACTCTTTGGGAGACACATTCTCAAATTCTGACTAAATTTTCAACTCATTCCTTCAAAGTCCTCTGGATTATGTCACTTGCCTATATATTTCTGTCCTTCCTCTAATGAAATCAAATGCTACCATCTTACCACTTCCATGCTAAGACTGCAAAACACCTCAAATACCAGGAGGAAAGTAGGGATTTTGTTTCTAATTTTGTTTGTTTATTTATTTATTTTTGAGACAGAGTCACTCTGCCACCCTGGGTAGACGGCCATCGCATCATAACTCACAGTAACCTCAAACTTTCGGGCTCAAGCAATCCTCTTGCCTCAGCCTCCACAGTGGCTGGGACTATAAGTGTGTCCACTATGGCTGGCTAGTTTTTCTATTGGTAGTAGAGATGAGTCTCAAGTTTGCTCAGGCTGGTCTTGAATCCCTGAGCTCAGACAAATCCACCTGCCTCCGCCTCCCAAAGCATTAGAATTACAGGCATGAGGCACCATGCCTGGCTTTGTTTTTAACTTTGGAGGAGAAAGGTAATGACACAAATCATGACATTCAGGAGCTAAGAAGAGGGTACAAATTATCCATCCTCATAAAACACAGACGATAAGAATGCCATGATTAAAATGAAAATGTGAGCTCAGATATTAAAAAATAACAGCCAATGTTGAAGGAAACATCTCTGGTTCATATTCCTGATATTAAACACTTATATAACGGAAGTATAAATTTCCTGCTGAAGATTGAATGGCAAGGGCTGGGTTATGTCCCAAAATCTGAAACACTTTTGCTGGTGAAAGATAATAATGCTGTTATCTGAGCACATAACCAGACAATCTCTAAAGCCGGCAGAGGACTTGCACAGCAGGGAATAGCAAGTGAGCAGCCAGATTCAAATAAAAACATGATATAAGCTTAATATTTTGAGAGAATAATCAGACAGAGGAGATGCAGTCTCTGTACTGAAGTAGTCAAAAGTCCACACAGCCAAAGCAGAAAGTAGCCAATGGATTTTATGGATAAAGTCTTCTTGTAGGGTTGATATTTACTGCAGCTTTCTGTGTACCAGAAACTGTTCCCAGTGCTTTCCCTGTGTCAGCATTTAATACTCAAGTCTGCATTTATAGAAAGGGACACTTGTTATCCCCATTTTGCAGATGAAAGTGACATATAACTCTGTCAAAGCTGTCAGCCATGTGCCAGTATTTGTAGCTAAAATCAGTTTTAAGAGCACATACTTGGAATTATGATATATATTAGATGATGGGAGGTAAGCAGGGAAACTTAGAATTTATTTTATGTAGTTAGTCTAGTTGAGACAGTGTCTTGCTACGTTGCCTGGGCTAGGGTGCAGTGATGTCATCATAGTTCACAGCAACCTTGAACTCCTGGGCATAAGTGATCTTCCTGCTGCAACCTCCTGAGAAACTGGGATTACCACGTGCACACCGCCACACCCAGCTAATTTTGAATTTTTGTCGAGACAGGTCTAACTATTGTCCAGGCTGGTCTTGAACTCCTGACTTGAAGAGATCGCCTTCCTCAGCCTCACCAAATGCCAGGATTACAGGAGTGAGCCACCAGGCCCAGCTGGGAAGGCCTAGAATTTAGTCTTTCGGACACTTCCCAAGAAGTTATTTTGCATTACCTTCTTAAAATATAAGCCACATCAATTTATTTGTTTAAAACCTTCTCATGGCTTTTTGTCAACCTGAAAACAAAATCCTAATGTCTTACGCTGACTCACAAGGCCCTGTTCATGTGTTCACTTCCCCAGCTTCAGTGTCTACAGATAATCACATCTGCTTGATCACTGCTCTATTTCGGCATATTGTTTTACATACAGTAGTCACTATATTTGTTGAATAGGTAAAAAATCAGAGATGGCCAGCTAGAACAAGGGAACCAGGGCAGACATGGTATGCTGTCTGGATCTTGCTCTGGAGAGGTAAGAGCAAGAGAAATGTGTTTTGACTGTGAACCAAAAGTATGATCTTAGAAGTTTCTGCAAATCCCAACTCCAGGATGGACCAACTTATAGAAGATGTCATGCTAAGATTTGAGAAGATTTATAAAAATGTCTGCTCTCAGTAATTTCTGAGGATAAAGGCCTGTCTATAAAGAAAAGTAATGTCAGGTAGATTAAACTCCAAGAAAATGAACATGCAGCATAAATAAATAGCTATGAAATGTTTTGCTTCAGGCCATTTCTTCTAAAATAGATTTTCTACCAATTATGTAGTTGCAGTCAGAACTCACTATTTACGGGAATATAAACTCACTGTATACTCACCGTATCATGGAAAGCATAATGAAGAGAAGGAGGAATCCTTTTCCTGAGGATATATTTCTATGTAACATTTATTGTTTTTAGGGGTTTTCTGCATTGTATTTTACAAGAGGTTCTAAGAAGTCCTGAGATAGAAATTTGGAGAAAAGAGACAAATAGAAGCTTTCTTAAATAGCCACAGAGACAGAGCCCTGCACAGGCTCACATAGAAACACACACACACATAAATAAAAGAGCAAAGAAAAGAGAAAACAAAAAAGAAAAGATAGAACACTTTGCTTTGTCCATTATGTAATCTAATGCTATGTCTTTCTTATTAGAAAAAAGCCCACCTTGCCTCTTAGAAGATCTAACCTCACAATAAAGTCACTAGAAATTCTTTACCTGGACATGGAGACACCTCTCTTTGTTCAAAGTGTGCCCAGGATCATTTCCATGTATTTGATGCGCAGGCATGTAGTCCTTAAAAGGTGCACGTAGAGAAACTTGATCAGGGTGTGCTGGGTTACCCTCTTCTGGGTCTGGGAGATAATAGAGCTATGCAAAGTCAGCAAAGCCTTGATATAACATCTGAGATTGGACAAAGAGAAAAACAATTCCTGTTACAGATAATTGCTAATATTACCTTTCATTTGTTGAGTGCTTACCGTGTCTTGCACGTAATGCTGATCAATCTCTATTACACCTCTCCAAGGTGACAAAATGTAACTGTGTTTTATCCAGGGCTTTACCCAGGGTTTGCACACCTGTCCTCAAGTCAGGATTGCACATCATGTCTTTACCTGTAAAGTGAGGCAGGGCTAATTTCATAGATAAATACCTGATTTTATTTCCTAATTTCATACATGATGTAAGAATTTCCAAGTTTATCTCCTACAAAGCCAAAGTTTTTCAGGCTATCACTATCTTTTGAAGGTAAATAACTTTATTTTTAAATATCAAATATTTATTTCCTACTAAGACTTATGATTCAGAACAGTTTGAAATCTCATTTGGGGAATAGGAAAATAGAGAGGTATCTGGAAATATATCTTTCTGAAGAAACATGAACTTCATCAGTATTAGAAATCAATATGTCCTAAATATGCCTTTCTCTAAAATTAGCTCTAATCCATTAAGGTTGTCAGATATTGAAGCCACCTTTTAGCTCTAAAATGCTCTTTTCCTAATAATGAAATCTGACTTCAACCACATGCCTTGGAAAAAAAGCACTTTATCTGCTTTTACAGAGTAAAATTACTGAAAGAACATTTTAAGTCAACCTAATGAGTTTTAACTCCTAATTGATAACAAAATATTTTGGTTTCCCAATTCCGTGAAGCTTATTCTAATTTCTCAAATGGAATTGAAACAAAAATGAAAACATCAAAACCAATATAGTCACTTTTTTTTAGAGCAAAAATAATGGATATGTTTTGTTCACTATTTTTTTTTCTGTGCCTGTACATGCACAGGCCTATATGTGGATGCATTTTACACTAAAGAGAGAGTTAATTGACCAGCTGACCTCTGGGGTTTCATGGAACAAAGAATTTCAGAGAGTTTATCTAGTGCTGCTTTAGCCTAATTTTCTTGTTAATGTAAGTTTTATAATCTTCTATTTCTTCAAACTACAGAGAAAATATTTTTGTGTTTCTATAGATTTGGTGATTTCTCAATAAAATTTATAGAAATTTTATCCCCTTGCCTAAAAGCAAGTCTTAAGAAGTTAATTTATGATAGTAGAGGTAGTGTAAGAACACCAGAGACATTTACCTAATTTTGAGGGTCTGAGTTTACATTTCAAGAAATATGAGACTCAGCACTTTGGAGATGCATCTAGGTCATGAAAGCTGGAGACTTTTGGCCTTTGGAGTACCGTATATACTCGAGTATAAGCCGAGTTTTTTCGGCACAAAATTTGTGCCAAGTTCGGGTTTTTCGGCACAAATTTTGTGCCAAAAAAAACTCGGCTTATACTCGAGTATATAGGTAATTTATTTATATTATAAAAGATTAGAGTAAAAATCTAAGATCTTTCCCACCCCATCACTAAGAAGCAAAAAGGTTTTTTGGTCTTTTTTTGAAAAGGGAGCAACTGTGAAACTTTAGAAAAATTCAAACACTTAAAGCAGTTATACAAATGGGAGTAACTGGGGGAAACACACACACATGCACAGACACACCCAAAGAAGATACAATCTCAAAAAAGACCCAAGACAACATGTAGTCTTTACATGAGGCTAATTAGAAAATAGAAAAGGTCTTCCCCTGCATAAATCCACTTTCAAAGACTAGGAGAGAGGGCTGTTTCTTCAAATGCCCAATTTCCAACAAAATGCCACAAGACATATAAAAATCAGGTGAGCCTGGTTCATGCAAAGGAACAAAATAAATCCCTAAAAACAAACCCTAAAGAAACACTAACTTCAGACTTACTAGACAAAACTTTAAAACAATCATCTTAAATATGCTCAAAGAGCTATTATAAAAGAAAACATCACAGAAAGCTAGAGCAGGTAAGGAAAATTATGTATAAACAAAATAAAAACATACATAAAGAGACAGAAATTAATTTAAAAGGAACCGAGTGGAAATTCTGGAGCTAAACCATATACTAAATGAATTTTAAAATTTTAACAAAAGAGATCAAAAGCAGATTTCAACAGTGAGAAAAAATAGTCAACAGACTTGAAGACAGGTCCTTTAAAATGAGCAAGTCTGAGGGAAAATAAAGAAAAAGGAGTGAAAAAAAATGAACAATGCCTAAGGGCCTAGGAGACATCATCAAACATATCAATATACACATTACGGGAATTACAGAAGAAGAAGAAAAAGGGAGAGAGTGTAGGTGAAGAAAATTAGTGAAAATTCCTCAAATTTGATGAAAGGCATGAATATACAAATATAAGAGTCTAAGTGAACTTCAAGTAGCACAAAGCCAAAGGGACCATATTGAGGCATATAATAATCAATCTGCTAAAAGACAAAGGGAGAACCTTGAAAGCAGTGAGAGGAAAGCACTTGTTACATTCAAGGAACTGCCCAGTAAACCCTTAAGAGGATTCTTCAGTGGAAACCTTATGGTCAAGAAGGCAAAGGGATAGTGTTATCAAAGTGTTGAAAGAGAAAAAACTCACAATCGAGAATTGTACACATGGCAAGACCATTCTACAATAATGAGCATTACGAAGCTAAATGTAAAAGCTAAAACAATAAAATTCCAGAAGAAAATACAGGAGAAACTCTGGGGAAAAAAAAAAAAGAAAAGAAACATAAAAGAAAAGACATTTTGTACCTCATCAAAATTAAAAATCTCTTGGAAAGACAACATTAAGAAAATGAAAGGAAAAACAACAGCCTGGGAGAAAATATTTATAATGTGTATATCTGACAAAAAAACTTGTGTCCAGAATACATAAAGAACTGCAATTGTTCAATAATAAAAGAACTCATTCAAAATGTACAAATGATTTGAACACATACGTGCCATGTAAACACACAAAAATATACTCAATAACATTAGTCATGAAGCAAATTCAAGTTCAAGTCACAATGAGATAATACCACATACACAAGAGTGGCTAAAATTTTCAAAAGAGTTGTGATACTAATTGTTGGTAAAGATGAAGAGCAACTCTACTTCTCACATACGAAAGGGATGGAAGGTAATACTCCAGAAAGCATTTTTGTCAGCTTTCTAAATATATGCTGCTGTATGGCTTAGCAATTTTGCTCTTGCTATTTCCCCTGAGAAATGAAAATGTGTCCACATAAAGACTTGCACCCCAATATTCATTACAGTCATGTTCACAACAGTCACAATCTAGAAACTACCTACATACCCACAAATAGGTAAATGCATTAAAGAAATCACAGTATGGGCATACTATGGATACTAAGTGGTTTTTTAAAATAATGCTAATTCACACCATTAAATAGATGTGGAAGTTTTAATATATGTTCACAAATCCTTTGTCAAATTCTCTGTTGGGCCTCCAGCTAAATCTAGGCTGAGCACAGGTATACACCTGCAGCCAGCGTACCACTGCCAAAGTCATGCTACATAACCTCCATAGGTGAGAAAAGGCCACACAGCTTCTGCCTGGTTCTCTGCCTGGATCCATTTGCTTTTGGATCCTGACCTGCCAGGTAGTACTGGTCTTAGTATTACCCCATATAGGGGTTCAGCCCATAGATACAAATGAATTCTCTACCAATAAATACCACCCATCCTCAGGCAGATGAGCAAAGTTACCTCCACTGCCCTGAACCCCAACATTCACTCATGCATCTTTCCATATTTCCCGCTGATGCCCTAGACATCACAGAGCTTTCCCTACCATGGCCTGGTGAAGTCTTGACCTACACAATTACTGAGCATACGAAATCATTTGTTTCCTGCCACTGTGTTTTGAAGTGATTAGTTCTGCAACAGCAGAAACCGAAATAACAGATGAATCTCTTCAACCTTGTGCTGAGTGAAAGATGCTGGACTACCTGTAATCCTAGCACTTGTGGAAGCTAAGCTGGAAGGATCCCTTGAACTCAGGAGTTTAAGACCACCTTCAGCAAGGGCGAGACCCTGTCTTTACTAAAAATAAAAAACTAGCCAGGCATTGTGGTGAGAGCCTGTAGTCCCAGCTACCTGGGAGGCTGAGGCAAGAGAATCACTTGAGCCCAAGAGTTTGAGGTTGCTGTGAGCTATGACACCATGGCACTGTACCCAGGGTGACAGAGTGAGATTCTGTCTTTAAAAAAAGAAGCTAGACCTAAAATACATACATAGACAATACCCTTTACTTAAAACTGGAAAAAGCAAAAATTTATGGCCCTAGAAAGCAGATCAGGGATCCCCTGGGACCCAGGGTGGGGCTGATTGTGAATGGGCATAAATAAATGGGTAAAGGAAATGTTTTATATTTTTGTTGTTGGAGTGGTGACATGTGCTAAAATGCGTTGAGCCATGCCCTGAAAATAAGTGCATATTATCGGGTGGATACCTACAAATGTCCGTCTACTTCATGGTCACTAAATGGGTCACTACCACCTTCTCAGGATAAAGGCAGAGAAATAGGCCTCGGGCTGTTTACACATCTTTAACACAAAACATTTAATACTAGACATTCAGTAGTCAGGGAAAAAACTGGTATTTAATCATCTTCCCTTAGAATTTTCATGTCCTGGCCATATTTCTTTCTTTTCCATAGAAAAGCCCTGCTTTTGACCAAAGGGTAAGTTCTGTGTTTCTGACAGCAGGTGTCACAATTGCCTAATAAAAGGGAAGCTGCAGGGGAAAGGCCCTAATACTTCCAATTACAGCTTTAAAATAGCACCATTAGCGTGTGAGCGTCGCCACGGTAATGGGCTCATTTCCTCTGCTCATACATACAGCTGGGAAGCTAAGCATCAATTTAATCATAGTTCTTGGGTGGGGGAGAGGAACATTACTTACTTTTTATACAAAGTGTGTTGCATGTCTATGTGTGTGTGTGTGTTTAACATACATACATATATGTTAAAATTTGAAAACTACATAAAAGCTACTGGAACTAATATGTGAGTTTAGCAAGGCCACAGGATCAATAAGAAAATCAACAGAACCAAATTGAGAGGCTGAAATTGATTCTCACATCCTCTTATTATATATATATAAATATATATATATATACTCTTTTTATATATATTACTCTTATTATATATATAAGTAAATATATACATATACACTCTTTTTTTGTTTTTACAAATACATCAAGGCGATTCAATGAGAGCAGAATACTTTCTTTTTTCAATAAACAGTGCTAGAACAAGTGGCTATATATATGGAAAAAAATGTACATCGGAAATCACCTAACATTGTATGTGAAAATTAACTTGAAACCTATCGTATAACTATATGTAAAATTTAAAACAAAACATAAGAGAAAATATTAGAAACCAAGAGGGAAAAAATATGTTAGCACAGAGCAAGTAAAAATTATTAAAAATATGATAAATTGTTTTTTTCAAAATGACAAACTCTTAACCCTGGAAAGACACCATGAAGGAAGTGAAAGGGTGAGCCCCAGCCTGGGAGAAATGCTGTAATTGTATAGATATTTGAAATATTTGTAATCCATATATAAGACAAAGGACTGGTGTCTAAAATACTGGTGCTCAAAAATGAAAATACACACCCAGGGGTGAGTGCAGAGACTGTCTATATGTAAGGATTGAGGCAAAGTTCCAGTCCCAGGTGAAACATTCAGCAAAAACAAAGGAACATGTCATTTCACATCTGTGGCTTGAGGCTGAGGTTAAGGAGAAGGGAGTGAGATTGCATAGCATGTCATGAGAAGGTAGCTTTCTCTTTGAGTAAAAAAGAAAATGAAAAGCTGAATTAACCCTAAGATAGGAGATACTGTGGTCAAGCTAATTTTAATTCTCAGGGAGAATAGATGATGGCGCTGCTCTGCAAGATACTGTCTAATCACCAGACTCAGGGAGTTCAGTTGGCCTCAAACTCACCCAGCGCCGGGGCTGAGCAGGCTCCCTTTCTCTGGCTGAGCTGGAGTTACCTGTAGGCCTGCTAGTCTGGGAAGGAGGTCTGGTTGTGTTCAATGCCTGTGAGACATGTCACTCTGCAGCAAGTGATCTGCACACCAAGATAACACCATCTCAAAGCATTCACGTTCCTACTTCCTCCTCCTCCTCCTGAGACTCTTCTTAACTGGCCAAATCTGAAATGGTAAGGAAGAATATTCTCGCAAACCCTGTCCAATGCAGTCTCAAATCAAAAGTGGAACGCTCTTCCATTTGGATGGAAGTCCAATTATCTATTCATTCACCAGTTCACCAGAGGGCAGGTGCTTCTACTGAACCGAACGCTGAGACTTGGCCAGGGATGCAGCTTTCAGGCCAAGATCAGTTTTCGTTAAGGTGACTCAAAGGAAATGCAGACTGGGCCGGTGGTAGAGGCTGTGGGCAGGATGTTTGTGAAGCTGGTTTCTTCTCTCTGCCACAGTCGCGCAGCTCCACCAGCGCTCTGAGGCTTGCGGTAAAGTCATTCTCAGAGGGTTGCGCTTATCCCCAAGGATAACTCAGGATGGAGACCTGGACGCTCCTGCTGTGAACGTTATGGCCACACGAGGGCGCACGAAGTCCTGGACTGTGTCCACTAAGGCCAGGCTGGGAGTCCTGTCCACGCACCTGAATCTCAAGTCCTCAGCTCTGCCCACAGCAGCGCACTGGTCACAGCCTCTCTGATGCTAGAGAAAACTAGAGGACATGCAAAGGCAGAGGAAGCCACAAGTCTTCCAAGGCCCGCATCTCAGCCAGAGCAGCATGGAGAATGCTGGGCTGTCCCTTCCCGGCTGGGCTGAGCACAGGCGCTTCATCCTCCCCGGCTCCTGTCAGAAGCTCACAGGGGAGAGAACCTGACAGGGAGGTGAGTAGCTGTCCAGTGAACTTGCTGGGACGGCCTTGCAGGTGGTGCACTGGTAGGGCTTTTAGGAATCGTAAGGGATCAGAAATTGAGGACAAAAGTCGATATGGCAGGCAATGAGTAGGCATCGCGGAGGCAATGGGGAGCTGGCAGGGCATCTAGAGACTCTCTAGTCCTTTGGGGTGAAGAGCTGGTCTCAAGGGCAGATAGCTCCCCTCTACAAGATGACTCCATATTGCGTTTCATAATAGTATTTCTTTCTTGTTATTAAATATACAATAAAAATATAATTTTTTTGAAAGGCCCTTAATTTGGCTTTGCTTTTCATTTTCATAATTTTAAATAAGCACGTGTGAGCGGGAGAGGCGGGGAGTGAGCCCTGTCCACACTCCACCTGCCGGCCGGGGGCTCTGTCCTCAATGCCTCAGTTTTCATGTCCCTGCTCAGTCCCAGATTTTCAAGCCTTGATTCTCCCTCTCAGCTTCTTCCCATCTGGCCTTGCTAACCTCATTACCTGCCCTCCTCTTTGACTTCTTTTCTTATATGTCCTTACTGTATACACGTGAGACAACAGGTGGTGGGTTTTATTGTTTTTCAGTTTCTTTTTTAACTTTAAGATGAACAAGGGGACCGTCTGATTATCTCTCCTCTCGCCTATCACCAGATGTTGATAAAGAGACCAACATCCAGGTTAATGTGATTTGAGACTGAAAATTCTACCAGCTTAGGCTTGTCACTAGGCAGGGGAAGGTTCTGGAATGCGTAAAGTGAAAAAAGACATTGTAAGCAGCTCTGTCCTCCCATTCCTTCATGGTGGATTGGTTCATTCATCATTCATTCACTCATTCATTCATGCTTCCATTATCTTAATCCATAGCTAGTCCCAAGCTGTGGGCAAGGTGTTAAACTGTGTGCTAGGTGGTAAAGTGCCAGGCCTGTGGCCACCCCAGGACTCATTAAGCAAACCCTCCTTCTAAAGAAAACTCCCATACTATGTAGCCTTAAAAAAAGATGGAGCCTTTATCTCTTTTATGTTTACATGGAAGGACCTGGAACATATTCTCCTGAGTAAAGTATCTCAAGAATGGAGGAAAAAGTATCCAATGTACTCAGTACTTCTATGAAACCTACTTATATTTACTCACACTTTCTTATGAAAGATAGAACACAACTATAGCCCAGGATGAAGGAGAGAAATGGAGTGGGAAGGGGGGGGGTTTAACAGAGGGTAAAAGGCGGGACCACACCTATGGAGCATATTGCAAGGGTACAAGTCAAATCTGTCAAGTGTAGAACATAAATGTCTCAACACAATAATCAAGTAAATGAGGCAAAAGCTATGTTGATTGGTTTGATGTATAAAAAAATCAACACATTGTACCCCACATATGCATAAATGTATTCTTGATCTATGTGCATATGACTTAATAAAAAAAAATAAAAACAAACAAACAAAAAGAAAACTTCCAGAAGAAAGTTCAACTGAGGGTGACCTTCTAGCACAAGATTCCGGAATGCCTACAGACTGCCCTCCTTAAAACACAGCATTTGTTCCATATTTGTAGGCTGTTATTTATTTTGCTGTATTTTTTTTTTTTTATTAAATCATAGCTGTGTACATTAATGTGATCATGGGGCACCATACACTAGTTTCATAGACCGTTTGACACATTTTCATCACACTGGTTAGCATAACCTTCCTGGCATTTTCTTAGTTATTGTGCTAAGACATTTACATTCCACATTTACTAAGTTTCACATATACCCTTGTAAGATGCACCACAGGTGTAATCCCACTTATTTTGCTGTATTAATAACAGACCTTATCAAATCTTCTT
>CAUYPK010072145.1:0-15467 GCA_963574355.1 Loris lydekkerianus | reverse complement strand
GCATAAGGTTATTTAACTTCCATGTTTTTGTATGAGTATGCAGATTCCTGTTGTTGCTGATTTCAAATTTTATTTCATGGTGGTCTCAGAAGATGCAAGGAATAATTTCTATTCCTTTAAATTTACTGAGGTTAGACTTCTGACCTAAGATGTGATCAATTTTGGAGTATGTTCCGTGGGCTGATGAGAAGTATGTGTATTCAGCTTTGTTGGGATGAAATGTTCTGTACATGTCTGCTAAATCCAAATGTTGGATGGTTAGGTTTAAATCTAAAATTTCTTTGCTCAGCTTCTTATTGGAGGATATATACAACACTGCCAAAGGAGTGTTGAAATCTCTGACTATTATGGAGCTGGAGGAAATCAAGTTGCTCATGTCTGTTAGAGTTTCTCTTATAAATTGAGGCACATTCTGGTTGGGTACATAAATATTAATAATTGAAATCTCATCATGTTGAGTATTACCCTTAACAAATATGAAAAATATTCTTCAAATATTCTTATCTTCCTTGCTTTTGTAGGCTTAAAGCCTATTGTGTCTGCAAATAGAATTGCAACACCTGCTTTTTTCTGATTACCATTTGCCTGAAATGTGGATGACCATCCTTTCACCCTGAGTCTATATTTATCTTTTAAGGTAAGATGTGACTCATGTATGCAGCAAATATCTGGCCTGAGTTTTTGTATCTAGTCTGCCAACCTGTGCCTCTTTAGAGGTCAGTTTAAGCCATTCACATTAATGGAGAATATTGATAAGTCTAGTAAAATTTGGGGTACTGAGTTTTTCGAAAGTCCTGTGGACATTTTTAATCCTTTTGCCACTGTGGTTTCTGAGTTAGTTTACTTTTGTGGTAGAGGATTGGGCCGGTCATTATGGAGGATAGGTCTGAGAATCTCCTGAAGAGCTGGTTTGGTTATAGCAAATTTCTTCAACATATGACTGTCATTAAAGTATTTAATTTCTCCATCATAAATGAAACTCAGTTTAGCTGGATACAGGATCTGGGGTTGAAAGTTATTTTGCTTTATGAGATTAAAAGTGGTGACCACCCTCTTCTGGCTTGAAAAGTTTCAGCAGAGAGATCTGCAGTCATTCTAATATTCTTCCCTTTGTAGACAATGGCTTTCTTATATCTGGCTGCTCTTAGAATTTTCTCCTTCATATTAACTTCAGTGAAGGTAATTATGATATGCCTAGCGGATGGCTTATTCAAATTGAGTCATGCTGGGGTTCTGAAACTGTCTGCTATCTGAATTTCAGAATCTCTTGGAATGTCTGGAAAATTCTCTTTCATAATTTTATGGAGAAGGGCCTCTGTACCTTGCGAAGCCACTTCATCACTTTCAGGGATTCCAGTGAGGTGGATATTAGCCTTCTTTGAATTATCCCAGAGCTCTCTGAGAGATTGATCCGTTTTTGCTCTCCATTTCTCTTCCTCTTTGAGATTTCAGGAGCATTCAAAAGTTTTGTCTTCAATGTCAGAAATCCTTTCTTTTGCTTATTCCACTCTGTTACTGAGGGATTCTACTGTATTTTTCAGATCTTTGAAGGCTGCAAATTCTTGCTTCAGTGTGTCAAAATCTTTCGTGGTTTTCTTTAAATTTGTTGAATTCTTGAGACAACTTTTGAATTTCTCCTCGAATTTCTAATTCCGATTATTGTATTGCTCCTCAAATTTCCAATTCCAAATTTTCCTCCATTCTATTAATCTTGTTTGCAATCCAAATTCTGAATTCAATTTCTGACATCTCAGTCAGCTGTTACGCATGGGATTTTCAGTTACATCTGCCATCTTTCCTTGGTAGTCTGGTTATTCATGTGACCAGAGCTTTTCCGCTGATCCTGCCCCATGAATATTTTACAACATTTGACTTTTCCCCTGGAGCTTTGTCAAGGACCCATACAGTGCTATGGCCTGAGAAACTGGGGACCTGTTCAGTGTGGTGGGGCTAAGTGGCTCTGTCTTGTATCAGCTGGTCTCTGTCCGACCCTAGTGAAACAGTTACTCTGGGTTGAAGTCTCAGCTGTGGAGAAATACCAGCAATTAAGTCACCCCATCCCCCACAGGTAACAGTTGGAAAAGAAAATCAAACCTTCCTACAACCACACACCCGGGGCACCACTTGGATAGTCCTTGGGCAATTGGCTTGGTTCAAAAGGTCCAAATCAGTTGTCTCAGTCAGCACCTGTCTCAGGTGGGAGAGTTTAAAAGGTCTCTGGCAACTAGATCACAGGGGTCTGCTGACAACTCAAATATGACTTGTTCCAGTGCTCCGTGAAGTCATGAGGACCACCCAGCAAAAAGATCAGTCTGGGAAGGTTGATGCCTCCTTCCCCACCTTGCACCTCTGTCACACCCAGTCACTGATTAACCCACAGGGCTGTGATCCAGTTGCCTCCAATGAGCAGATACTCCAGGGTTTTGCACCTGCCTGAATCACAAGGAAATCTATGTCTGCTCAGCCAGGCCGCTGCTCTCTGCCTCTTTCCAGCAGGGGGAGGTGAGGCCTGACAACCTCAGGTGAGCGCTTGATGGAAGCTGGGCGGTATTCACTCAGTTCAAGCTCCGCTCCTGATTTATGTTACTGATCGAACAGAACAACTTTGAGGAATTTGTTGCTGTCCCGGCTAAATTCCCCTGCAGAAGAGAAGCTGTTTTGAGTTCACAGAACCTGTGCCTCAGGCCCTGTCTTTGCTGCTGCCCAGTAGCTTGTATTCACAGCACGGTTAGCTGTCAGTTCTAGCCTCCTGCCCTTCTTTGTCTAGGCTGATGATCCCATGAGGGCCGGGTGCATCTTATGCTCAGTAATGATATCCTCTGGGACAGCTCCACCCTGGGAGTCAGCCAGCACAACATGCGTTGTCTAGTCCCCGCACTCCACCTAGGCCAGTACCGCCTCAGATGAACAAACCCTTTACTCCCAGGGCCTGCATTTCCATCCCAGATCTTCTGCCAGTCATTCCCACCTGAGAAGATGCCCAGCCTCCTCTGGTTGCCCAGAGAGACAGGTGGTGTGACTCCAGAATATCCAGGGGTGATCCCTATTGTTGCCAAAAACAGCCGCTGCTCTGCCCCACTACTGCTTGGTTCCCTCTCAGCCGACCATCCTCTCCTCACTCCCATGCTGCAGAATTAGCACTGTCCAGCTGCAGTCCAGGCCCTGACCATGCCCCTCGAGAAATCACCCAAGAATCCGGACTCCAGGGTGGCACCTGTGGCTCAGTGAGTGGAGCGCCAGCCCCATGTACCGAGGGTGGCAAGTTCAGGCCCAGCCCCAGCCAAACTGCAACAAAAAAATAGCCAGGCGTTATGGCAGGCACCTGTGGTCCCAGCTGCTTGGGAGGCTGAAGCAAGAGAATCACTTAAGCCCAGGAGCTGGAGATTGCTGTGAATCCTGTGATGTCATGGCACTCTACCGAGGGTGGTAAAATGAGACTCTGACTACAAAAAAAAGAATCTGGACTCCTAGGGGACAGACCTCCATACCTCAGAGTGAGAGTGCAGAAGAGTGCTGGGAGCTCAGAATTGCAGGTAGAGAACAAATACAGTTTTATGCCTGGCAGGAGAGTGCCATGGCACCCTAGTAGGGGAGGTAGGTCCAGTTTTTAGAGGGTCTCTCCTGTGGAATATAGTGGGAGGACCTTTGAACTCTGCTCATTTGGTTGTTGGGCACTCCAAGCCATTCTCATGGGGGAGGGGACTCCTGTCCGCTTGGTCATAGATTTTGTACCTTTTGTTTGTATCCTTGGGATCGCAGCTTGCCTTAGCGGGGTTGATGTGCATTCTTCAACCTTCTCTCTTGGTGCAACTCTAATACACCAGGTTACTTGCTAAATTTCTGTCCTTTAACTGTCCTTCTGGATGGGAGCCTCTTTGGAAAGCTGGCTTCAGTCAGCCATCTGGTCTCTTACCTTCCCTATCTCAGCTTTCAACATGCCTTCCTTACTAAGCTTACTCATTTCTTGCTTTTGATTCAAAGTGAAAGGAAGGCAACTCCTCCATTCTCTTCAACACTTGTAGGCCATTGTCAGGGTATTAATTGGCCTAATTTCAATATTGTTGTGTCTTGGGAAATAGGGACGCCCTGGAAGAGGGAGCAAAATAGCCTGCTCTTTCCCCCTCACTGTACACTACTACTTCAGAAATAATAATTTTTAAAAATGCCAAAGGAGGAGGGGCACCGGCCCCATATACTGGAGGTGGTGGGTTCAAACCTGGCCCCGGCCAAAAATTGCAATTAAAAAAAAAAATGCACAATAAAAAGGAAGCCTTCACTAGGAAGGCAGCCCTTGTTGCTGCTGCTTGTGGGTCTTTCACAAGTTATGTTCCAAGAACTCCACAGGCATGGCAGCCTTCATGCCCCCTTGGTAGGGTCTCTGCCAGAACCCTCCTTCCAAATAGCCTACTCTTTCCCCCTCACTGTACACTACTACTTCAGAAATAATAATTTTTAAAAATGCCAAAGGAGGAGGGGCACCGGCCCCATATACTGGAGGTGGTGGGTTCAAACCTGGCCCCGGCCAAAAATTGCAATTTAAAAAAAAAAATGCCAAAGGAAGAAAACAGTGAGCAAAGAAAGAGGAAGACAGCAAGGTGCCTCAATAAAGTGCTGGTGCCCAGCTAAACACATAGCAGGAGGGGGGGAAAGCACAAGACCGGAGTCAGATAGAAGGCCTACCACGTGATCTCAGAGAAGTCTCCTGATATTCCTAAGCCTCACTTTCCTCCTCCGGTAGTGGGCTACAGGATTTCTAACAGTCTTTTCTGAGCCAATTACCCTCCCATCTTGTATAGATTCTAACAGGTCTGCCCCTAGAATAGAAAACAAGCCTTCTCCCTGTAGGCAGCCACACATCCAACACAGGTATCCATCTGTCTTAGTCTGTTCAGGCCAATATAACAAAAATACCATAAACTGGTGGGTTATAAACAAAAGAAGGGTGTTGTTGTTGTTTTTTTTAATAGTTCTAAAGGCTGGGGAGTCCAAGATTGGTATCTGTGAGGGCTTGATTGCTCTCTGCTTATAGATGGTGAGTTCTCAGTGTGTCCTCACATCATGGAATAACCAACGCAGCTGAGATCTCTTTTATGAGGGCACAAATTCCATTCAGGAGGACATAGCCTACATGACCTAATCAGCTCCCAAAGCCCCTACCTTCTAATGCTATCGCTTTGGTGATGAGGATTCAACATGAATTTTAGAGGGACATAAAGACTTGGACCATAGCACCATCTTTCCATACCACAAACTTCATCCTTTTTTGCCTTCTATCCCAGTTTTATTAGTGTGTTTTTTAAGAATCGTATACCAGCCAGGATCTTCCTAAGACAGTCTTGATGACCTTTACTGTCCCAAGAGCAGTAGATACCACATAGGTAACATTTTTAACTAAACTGAGAGAAAACCTCCAATATCTTTAATTTTCAATGATTCGTTGAGTTTTGAACTTCCAAATGTTTCTGGGAGCACAGCAGCAAATTCAGCAAGTTTGTATTTGCTCTAACAGCTGAAGTACATGTATCTGATCAATTCTATACTACAAGTTCTTGGGTAGACTAAATATCTCAGTTTAATATTTTGAAATTTTATTGTAAGTTCAATGGCTATGTAAAAAACATAATGTAATACATGTACAGTGTACCCTTGGTGAAGTTTTCTGAAGACAAAGATTCTTAACTTATAGAGAAATAGGATACATGTTTAAAATTGTTTTCCAAGTCTCTGTTGAAAAAGTTTTCTTGAAAATCACATTAAGAGTAAAATGGAGGCAGATATTATGCTTTACCACTGACAGTTTGATTCTTAACTTTTACTATGTAGCATAGTATTTTTTTCCCAACATACTGTATTTGAAGGAAAAATTTCTGTTAGAATAAAATTAGTATAGGAACGTACTAACTTGAAAAAACTGTTCAGTGAAAGAATATTAGTTATATCATTTTTTTTAATCGTTGTAGGTTCATTAAAGGTACAAAGAACCAGGTTACACTACTTGCTTTTGTTAGGTAAAGTCCCTCTTATAATTGTGTCCCACCCCCAAGAGGTGTGTCACACACCATGAGCCCCTGCCCCCTTCCCTCCCTCTGCTCCCCCAACCCTGTACTAGCTATCAGAATTGAGTACATTGGATAATTACATCTTTTTTAAATGTTGGTACAGGGACATAAATAGAAATAGTCACTCTGTGTTCTCCAACAATCGTTACTTAATTGAATGAATAATAGTTTCTCTCCCAGAAGCCCAGAGAATAAAAACAAACACCTCCTGTTTGCTTGGGAATAGCAGACATATTAAAATGCTATAGATAAGGCCACATTTTATGTCAGTTTCTAGGCCACAGAGATGCTGAAACAATTTTCCAGGAACGTGTTCTTTTTGGCTTTACCAGTGGCTTCCTCTCCTCTCCTTCTAGGCTGCCCCATCAAAGGACACCCTACCCCCAATATCACCTGGTTTCATGGTGGTCAGCCAATTGCCACTGCCACAAGACTGAGGCATCATATCTTGGCAGCTGGACAGATTCTTCAAGTTGCAAACCTTACTCGTGGGTCTCAAGGAGAATTCAGCTGCCTTGCACAGAATGAGGCAGGGACACTCGTGCAGAAGGCTTCTTTAGTGATCCAAGGTGAGAAACCCATCCAACCCTTTGTGTGCCGGACTTACCTAATTCTCTAATAGAAGAAAGTGAACTCTGGTCTCCAGTGGTGGCCAGGGCAATGAAACTGCACCACGTTTCCATACGGTGAGACTCTACTTCTGCCAACAGGGCTCTTCAGATGAGCTACCAGCCCCAGTCCCGGCAGAACCTGGAAAAGTCAGTGCTACCTTCAAAAATGGGCCCCTCTGTTCACAAGGCTATTATTGCTTGGGACCAACAGAGAAACACCACTCCATACCAAAGGCTGTTGCTTCCTTTATGCTGATTTAACTAGTAAAGATCACACATGCACACACAGAAAGAGTAGGCTGGTTTTTTGGGGTTTTTTCCTCCCATTATTTGATTACCAAAAAAAAAAAAAAAAAAAAACTCTTAATCTTATGAACAGTTGGTTATTACCTCCTGCCTAGAGAGGTGAGGCTGTTGCCAGTGTCTGCTGATGATCCTGAGAAGTCTTCATCTGCAGTCACATGCTGAGGGCTTTCCAGGCACCTTTCCTTTGGTCCTGGCGAGGAGCAGACTGAGAAGCCCACGTGCCTCATGCATCGGCCTTCCAGGCGGGTCAGAAATCCTTTGGGCAGGGCCTGGCCTTTGCTGCAGCAAGAAAGTGTTGAGAATGAGCCCTAGACAGTGAGAAGAGAGCAAAAACTGTCTTTTGTAGAAAATATGTAGCGCTTCTGAGTTTTCGTGGGCTGGTTCTATGTGTGGCCTATGTGTGATACTTTTAAGGGAAGCAAAATCCCACTACATGTATTCCAAAATGGAAGATTCAGGTAGGAAGGGATAGAGTTAGCACAAGAGGGGAGAGAATTTACTAAGCATGTAATTTTCCCCTTAAATGTCCTTCCCCACCATTTGGCTTTCCAGACAGGAAAACAAATGTTCTGTTTTCTGGTCAGCCAGCGAAACCACTGCCTATCTGTGAGGCTTTGAATACACGCTGTGCCAATAAGCACTCGGAATTTACCAGCTTTCCTACTAGTGAGTCCCAGACCCCCAAATAGAAATACCAAAGAAATTAGCCTTCTTACTGACGTCATTGTCTCATGTAAATGAGAACTTTCTCGATACAGTTTTTTTGGTGGTGGTGGTAACATTTACGAAAGCTAATGTTAATCTTCACTTTAAAATATTATTGTTAAGTATCTCTTTGTAGAAAAATAAGGGAGAAAATTACTTTAGCAAGTATGTTTAAAAAGAGTAAGGGCTGTGGCACTGATTAAGTACTCGGTGTACCAGGCACTGAGCTGGGCCCTTTCCTTTCCTTGTGTCCAGCCCTCACAATAATGGGATAAGGTGAGGGTTACTCTGCTCATTTTATGATTGAGCCAGCTGAGGCTCCTGGAGACCATGTGACTTGCTCAAACAGACTGGAAGTGCCACCTGTGGGGGGCAATCCTCCTTTCAGAATGACTCTTCTTTCTCAGCCCACATGTCCTCCCACCGTGCCTTGTTCAGAAGGAAGAGGGAACGTGGGCAGTAATGCTGTCTTCTCTGCTGCCCCTCCACAACAGATTACTGGTGGTCTGTGGACAGACTGGCAACCTGCTCAGCCTCCTGTGGTAACAGGGGGGTCCAACAACCCCGCCTGAGGTGTCTGCTGAACAGCATAGAGGTCAGCTCGGCGCTCTGTGCAGGGAAGGTCCGCCCCACCGTGCAGCCCATTGCCTGCAACCGGAGAGACTGCCCAGCTCGGTGAGTGTGGCACATGCTGGCTCAGGCCTTCCCACCCAGAAGGACAGGCCCTAACTTCTAACCAGGCTGCTGGCCAGCCCTTGTGCAGCACTTCACAGGGAGAGAACAGCCAGGCAGCTGCCCTTTCTGGTAGGCACAGGTGAGGCCTCCCCGCTGAAAGCTTCCTCAGCATGAGCTTCTCTCTGCACCTCCTGTCCTGCTCAGCCACCTAATGGCTGTCAGGCTCCCAAGTGCCTGAAAGGATTGGTTTAGCAAGCAAGAGCTATCCCTGGGAAAAGATAGCTGCCACTCCTCCCCCCTTAATAAATGCATTCTGTATGTTCTTTGTAAGAAGGAAAAGTGTTTTAAAGTGCTGAGGGGACAGATGCTACTGGGCTCTAACTTTAAATTGCACTGATCAGTACCCCAGTTCAGTTGAACAAATCTTCTCCCCTTTTCTACACTCCTTTCCTGCAATTGCCTCCTTCTCTGCATTGGGGTTTCTTGTTTAGCCCAGAATGACACCCAGAGTCTCTGCCTCTGGGGTGATCCTCATACTTTGAGAAGTTGAGTCTTGTGCACCCCCAGTCTTAGGCAATAACTAGAGGGACAGCTTGACACTGGCAGCAGGGGGCGCTCTGAGCCCAGGGGGACTTGGCTGGGCCCTGAAATGCCCCTTTCCTATTTATCTATAGAACTTACATACTCTACTTAGGCAACTGCTTAGTGCTTTGCCAGCTGAGTCATGAGGAGCAGCTGAAACCAGGAGAGACTCAGTGAAATATGAAACACACTCATTAATATCAGCAGTTTGACTTGCTGACGGGAAGGTTTCCACAGGAATGATTAATGTCCTTTTATACCCTTCCTGAACTGTAACATAGCCCATACCTCTCCTTTCTCAAACCCCCCGCCCCAGCTCCTGAAAAATTGCTGAAATGTATATTTGGAAATAAAAGTTGATTGAAACACAGGTCTGACATTCACCAGGGATACAAGAGGCTGGAAGCCTGCCCTTGCCACACTATGTGAGATGAAGACAAGATCTTTGACGTGCCAGGAACTTTTTGATTTGATTTGGTGATGGTCAGAGTCAATCAGCTTAATTTACTTCTGCAAATGAAATAATAATGGCTCTGTTTTCTGGGGTTTCAGTGCCCCCAGGAGTTTGAAAATACCTCATGCCTGCTTCCTCAGTGGCTCTGCTCCTGTGGGTTAGAAATCCGCACTGTCATCCCTGTCCAGGGGAAAAGAGCAGGGAATTGCCACAAAACTAAATAAGTCACAGATTTAGGAAGAATTTGCTCCCCTTGCCTGCTCCAGGCCCCTCCTGAAAGCCAGATGTGGCACCTCTTGGCTAGGAGGTAGCCATCGGTTCACCTTTGACCAGGTTTCCTACCAGGCCCATGGGACACTTTAGCATCTTTCTTTCCACACAAACTCTTTCTGAATAAAACTGGGAAAGCCTGCTTTGAGGCAGGTAGCTGCTTCAACCATCTCCTGTTACTTTTCCCAAACTATGTTTCTCTTCTTTGATAATGATCTTGGGATGCATACATGCAAAGATAATCGTGTTTGTACACAGACCAAGGATTCCAGAGTATTCCCTAGATATAGCTTGGTTTTACAAAAGAAGTCTATTTGTCACAGTCTTGCTCTGTCTTACTTCTGGGGACCCAAATTGTACTTGGAACTTAATATTCTGAGAAAAACTATTTCTGTGTGCAGCCCTCTGAGAGGTAGAAGACCTTTAGACTGTGACTCAGGGATATGGGAACTGGCTCCAGAAAGCAGAAGTAATTATGTACATTTCTGAGGGATTAAACAAAATCAATGGAGACTTGGGTTAAGGTTAAGTACAATGTACACTAAGTGCTACCAGATAAAGCTTTGCCTTAAGAGAGACCCGGATTACCTTCTGTGTCAAGAGGTACCAGGGCTGGATCTGATCCAGGGGCAACTGTCTCTCCTCTGCCACATGCTGGGATGCCTTTGGGAAGTACCAGTACTGCAGTTGACTATCTGCAATCTCACTGCCTTTGGGCAGCTAAGGCAACTAACTGATCAGCATACTCTTTCAAGATATACATTTCTGGTCAGTTTTTCAAGTGTACGAGTACCTTAAAACTAAAAAAAAATTTATTCTCTCACTATTTTGGAGGCCACAAGTCCAAAATCAAGGTGTCATCAGGGCTACTCCACCTCCAATGGCTCCAGGAAAGAATCTGTTCCTTGCTTTGTCCAGCTTCTGGTGGCCTCAGGATTCATCACACCAGCATCTGCCTGCATGGTCACATTGCTGGCTCCTCTTCTGGGAATGCATTGGCCTTCTTACCTCTCTTACAAGATCACTTATGAAGGCATTTAGAGCCTATATAGATAATCTAAGATAATCTCATCTCAAAATCCTTAAGAACCTTTTCCAAATACAGTAACATTCACAGGCTCCAGAACCTTGACACAGATATTGTTTAGCAGCTCCATGGTAATAGCAGGTAGCAGGACCCTTGTCTCCAAGGCCTGGCCCTGGGGGCTCCACTGAGGCTTTGTCTTCTCCCCAGGTGGATGGTGACCTCCTGGTCTGCCTGTACCCGGAGCTGCGGAGGAGGCATCCAGACCCGCCGGGTGACCTGTCAGAAACTGAAAGCCTCTGGGATCTCTACCCCTGTGTCCAATGACATGTGTACCCAACTCACAAAACGGCCTGTGGACACCCAGGCCTGTAACCAGCAGCTGTGTGTGGAGTGGTCCTTCTCCGGCTGGGGTCAGGTGAGGAGCCAGAGAGTTTTATTTGAAGCGAAAATCTACAGGTATGGACCCTGCCCCAGTAGAAAGTAAAATTCCACCATTGCCACCTTCTCTGTGATACCTGACCTTTCCCATTCCCCTCAATCCCTGAAGCCCAGAGTTTCTGATATTCTTCTGAAACACCGACACATTGCCCATTCCAGGGCTCTTCTCCTTTTGATTTCCCTCTACCTTGGGATGGTCTGAGTGCCTCCCTACAGGCTCCCTCTCAGACCCCGTCTTCAGACTCCCCCATTCTGTCAGGTGGCCTCTTCCCACTGGCTATGCTGGGGCTGAAGACTTGGAGTTCTGAGAAGCCCCCTTTGGGGAGGGCAGTGTTGTTCTGAGCCAAGGGGTCTTAGCTGGACTTCACAGTCACAAGCCCTGAGTCAACTCTTTTTTAAAAGACCAACATTCAGGCCATTCTTCCTGTAGATTCTAAGTCAATTGCTCTAGGGTGGGATCCAAGCAAGGGTAATTTTTAGAAACTCCTCGGGTGATTCTGATCTGCAGCCAGGGTAAAGAACCATTGTTCCAGCCAGGAAAGGTTGAAGCCCAGCCAGATCACTTTGAAACCACCAACTCCCTTCTCAAGTCTCTGCCTATAGGTTAGCACAGAAAGCCCCAGGCAAGCTCAGCACATAGCCAAAACAGAGTTTGACCCCAGGAGTAGGGTAAGGCATCCTCTGAATATAAGAGAGGAACCATGACTCTCCATTTGGAAGAGAGAGTTTATGTTTAATTGTGATGTAAAAGGAAGATTCTCTCTGAGGGAGAGCCAGTCTGAGCAGCACCATGACAGAAGCAGCCTGGGGGGTGGGGTGCTCAGTGGCCTCCCTGTTCATTCAGTATTTCTGGGCCACGTAGAAGCAAGCAGTCAAGAACTGTGCTTCTCATGAGAGGCCTAGGTTCTCACCAGTGCAGGTAGATGAGACCTCAGTTAGACAAAGAATAGCTGTCCTACTCATTTGATCTCACCACTGTTTCATAATGCTGTTAGCACCCACACACACAAAAAAATCCAGGTGTGGAGCTCCTTGGGGGAAATGATATAACTGAATACTCACATACTCTGTTTCTCTAGAAGTCCATGTTCAAAACCTACTAAGCAGGCAAGAACTACCCGCCAGGACTAATATTTGAGTAGTACTCACCAGCTAGGTGGTAACACTTATTCTAGTTTGGCTGGCGCTGGCACGAATCGATAGAATGACCATTCTGATTGGTCAGACATAGTTTGGGGTTGCTTGGCATATGAGCCATACTATTAAGCTTGGCCAGCTAGGACACCCCAAAACAATAGGCTTTTAATTCTCAATGTGACTAATTGTTTGGGGGAAAATTAGCAACTCTCTATTTGTTGAAACTGGCAGTTTATACATTACCACATTCTTGTCCCTCTACTCCCACCCCCAGGTTTGTTCTTTAGAAAACAACCACATCTTTAACACACTGCAGTCATCTCTAATGACAATCAAATGTTATTGGCCACTGAGTTCACTTGCAACTCATAACCCACTTGTGTCCCAAGTAAATCTAGAGCTAATTCTGGCCAGTCAACGTGTCCTTCTGGAAGCCTCTACCAAATGCTCTTTATTTCTAGTGACATAATGTACACACTTCATAATCATAGAGCTCCCCTTGCTCCCAGACCTAGGGGATATCATCTTTCTCTTTCCTGGAAAAACCCATTTCTGATAACTCTCACTCAGCCCAAGGCAGCTATGCTTTCACACCCTCAAGAATACTGCCAGTTTGTGAAATTATTCAGTGAAAAGATTTGGCTGCACATGGGAGATGTTTTGCATGGTATCACCAAGGTCACTCAAGGGGACATGTGGTACACAGTTGCACATTCTTAGTGATCAATTTTCCTAACAGAGAAAAACACACAGGTTTTTCTCCCATTCTTTCCCCTCTAAAACCCTCAAAACTCTCTAGACCAGGCATGGTGGCTCATGCCTGTAATCCTAGCACTCTGGGAACCTGAGGCAGAAGGTTATCTGGCCATGGTGGCATGCACTGGTAGAGAATCCTCAGAATGCTGAAACAGGAGGATTGCTTGAATTTAGGAATTTAAGTTTACAGTGAGCTATGATGACACCACTGTACTCTAGCTTAGGAGACAGAGCAAGATCTTGTCTCAAAAAAAAAATCCCTTACCAATAGTGATGCAGAAATCCTCAAAATAATACTAGTAAACCAAATTTAGCAGCTTATTAAAAGAATTATACATCATGAACAAGTGGAATTTATTTCTGGAATGTAAAGATGATTCAACATACGAAAATCAATCAATGTAATACACCATTGTTTAAAAAATGAAGGACAAAAACACCTGACAAAACTAAACTTGAAATAAACTGCCTCAAAACAATAAATACCATATATGAAAAGCATATAATATTGTCATACTCACTGGTGAAGACTAAAAGCTTTTCCCTTAATATCTAGAACAAAACAAGGATGCCCACATTCACTACTTCTATTCACTGTATTTTAGAAGTTCAGGGCAATTACACAAGAAAAAGAAATGAAAGACATCCAAGTTGGAAGGGAAAAAGTAAGATGATCTCTGTTCACAGAGGATCTGATCTCATGCTATGTACAACAACAATGAATGATCTAAAATGGAAATTAACAATTCATTGACAATACATCAAAAAGAATAAAAAACCAAGTAGGTAAAAGACTCATATGATAAAAACTACAAAACAGTGTTAGAAGAAATTAATAAATGGAAGGAAGATCCTATCTTCGTGGATTGAAAGAATTAATAATTAGATCTGAACGGATTGGATTAAAGATGGCGGCTGAGTAACAGCTTCCCTGCAACTGGGCATGGCGAGTTTGGGGACACAAGACTCCAGACATCTCTGGCTGGTGGGATCTGCCTATGATCATCCCTTTGAGAATGCAGGGAGCCAGCAAGGGACTTCTGGACCCCAGGAGGAAGACAAAAACAGTGGAGAACTGGCAAGTAGCTACGTATGTCAACCTAATCACGCCAGCAACCGTGAGTACAAGCAGCAGTGAGACTGCAAACCGGAAAGGCCTTACCTGTGAACTTTTTGGTTGTTCTTGGACTTGGCGCTCAGTTGAGCTGCCTTGGGGAGAGCTTGAGCAAAAGTGTGGAGAACGTTGGGCATTGCCTAAGGCCCCAAAATGAGCCACTGAGCCGGGCTCAGTGAAAGCCATTGTGTGAAAAAAATGCTCCGGCAAGCTCCGCCCTCAGGGTCCCAGAGCAAGGAACAGGCGGGACAAAGTAACCTAGTGACTGAGCAGCTTAAAGGCGGGGACTGAACTGCCTCACAGCCCTAATCCTTAGGGGCAGAGTGAGACGGTTTTGGCACACTGGAACCTTGGGCTGTTGCCTTGGGTAGAGTGCCCTGATGTCACAGCTCATAGCAAACTCAAACTCCTGGGCTTGGTGCTGCCCAGACCTCCATAAGAGCTGTGCAGTGACCCCCAACCGGTGACCCGCACCCAGTGCGGCCCCACATTCCCTGACCAGGAACTGCGGCAGCCACACAACCCTGTGTCCCCCCTCCGGTGTCCTCTCAACCTCCACATTAGCTCATCCATCTGACCAGGGACTCTGGTAGCTGCGTGCCCTCTGGAGCCCTACCTGCCTCTGCACAGAGCCCTTCTCCTGGCCAGAGACTACTAGAGCCTTGGGCTCCCTGTGCCAAAGTCACTGGGTGCCCGGCACAGAGAACTGTGCCCACCACCCCCAGCCCTGTTGCTGAATCCGGGGGTGTGGCACACCAGAGCTGCTTCCACAACCATAATCCCCTAACTATAGCAGCCCCAGAGGAACTACACAGGGTCACTCCCTACAAAGATCCAGCAACAATAGAGTGATCCCGCTGGGGTCTAATCTTGGAGAGACAACTCCGCAACTCTTGAGGACGGCCAGAGGCAACGGTAAAAAGCAATCATGAGGCGAAATCAACAGAAAAACTCCGGCAATATGAATCATCAGAGTAGATCAACTCCCCCAAGGATCAATGGGGCAGAAACAGCACAAGACCCCATGCACAAACAAATAGCTGAGATGTCAGAAATTGAATTCAGGATCTGGATAGCAAATAAGATCGAAGTGGAAATGTTGAACAGGCCTATATCAAGTTCTGAAATAGCATCAACTATACAAAATCTCCCTAAAAAGAAAAGCCCAGGACCAGATAGCTTCATGTCAGAATTCTACCAAACCTTTAAAGAACTAGTACCTATACTGCTAAATCTCTTCCAAAATATAGAAAAAGAAGGAATATTACCCAACACATTCTACGAAGCAAACATCACCTTGATCCCCAAACCAGGGAAAGACCCAACAAGAAAA
>CAUYPK010072144.1:0-32207 GCA_963574355.1 Loris lydekkerianus | reverse complement strand
CTGAGTGCTGCTGTAGGGACACTGCAGGTGTGAAGGGGGAAGGCTGAGTGCTGCTGTAGGGACGCTGCAGGTGTGAAGGGGGAAAGCTGAGTGCTGCTGTAGGGACACTGCAGGTGTGAAGGGGGAAAGCTGAGTGCTGCTGTAGGGACCCTGCAGGTGTGAAGGGGGAAAGCTGAGTGCTGCTGTAGGGACCCTGCAGGTGTGAAGGGGGAAAGCTGAGTGCTGCTGTAGGGACGCTGCAGGTGTGAAGGGGGAAAGCTGAGTGCTGCTGTAGGGACACTGCAGGTGTGAAGGGGGAAGGCTGAGTGCTGCTGTAGGGATGCTGCAGGTGTGAAGGGGGAAAGCTGAGTGCTGCTGTAGGGACCCTTCAGATGTCCTTCCTTCTGGGCACATGGGGCTCTCAGACCCAACACCGTGTACAGGCTTTGGAGCAGGAAGGTAGGAGACACAATCACAAGGCAGCATAAGAAAATTTAAAGGAAGGGAATTTGTTTGGAGCCATTGCCACCTGAAGGCATTAAAACTTTATAATGCCAAACAAGTCCCATTTTTCTTTATTTATGGATCGTATATTCCCCCCCCCCCTTTATTACTGCCATACGTTTTTCCAACCTGACAGCTGATAACACTGAAAATTCACTGCTAGCAAAAAATTCCATTTACCATTCTCCAAGATAATAATTTTAGAATTAAAGGAAAAACATACATATACCTCTATCTGCAAAAAATATTCTTATTTATTTTTAGCCCCTGAACTCATACTCCACACTGAATGTGGACTTGGAGTTTAGAATCACATTGGATCAGAGGGGGATTCTTTCAGAAATATAAGCCTCAAACATTCTCTCTCACCTGTTAAGTATTAGCATTAGAGAAGAAATATCCAAACAGGTCATCTGAGCTTCTCCAGAGGTGGCACAATTTAATTTCCATCTGTCAAGCATGGCACTCTGGCAGAGATTTGTTTTTGACCATGATTTATTAGAAATGTTCCAAAAGGGGCAGTCTGTTCCTTGGGTTATTTCAGTCCGTTTTCTCATTGAAGTTTCTCTTCCTTTAGCTTGCTGTCCAAATCCACAGGAAGGGGAAAAACAACCGAAGAGGTAAAAACCACAGGGGGAAAAAGAAAGAGTGAAATCGATGTGTTTTAAACACGATGACAGGATGGGTCATTTAGATTGCGTCTGCTCATTGATTTAAAGCAGGCCCAGTGGAAACCTCGATTATATTAACAACCCTCCCCTTCATTTCAATCATCGTAGCCGCTGTATCTTATTACCTTTCAGACAGATGATGTCCAAATATAATGTTGAGTCTTTAAAAAAAAAAAAAAGATTGTTTTGTTATCATTATTTGTGAGAGGCATGGTGGGCAATGACTCAAAGGTCTGGAGACAGAATTAGTAACATAAATAATGTGAATTCCAAATAACCCAAGATAATGATAAATCAACTGTGTGTTTAACTACAGATTATATCCTAGATGTATTTCTGTAAGTGGCAGTTCTTTCGGGCTGTAAGAGATGGGAACGTATTGCTGGCCGTAGACTGCAAGTTGTTAGAAATGGATACCAGCAGCTGTCCCAAGTGACAAAAACAAGGCTTCCAGTGTGAGGGGCAGTGCTGTGCTTGGACAAAATCATGTTTAATCACAATGGCTTGTCATGGAGATGCTATTGCCAGACCACTGCCATGTACCTACCCTCAGCTCCGAGGAGGTTGTCCCCTGTGGCTTTGATGCTGTCATAGCAGAGTGATCACTAGAATCAGAAGGGATGGTTCTTTCAAATCTGCACCCAAGATTTCTTTGTAATTATTGTAAAAGCAGCTCCATGATAGAGAATCCTACCCATCAACTCACTGCGTTTGTGTTCCCACTCTGAGTCTAGAAACATCCATACATAACAAGTTCATAGCTTTTAATGCAGGGTTTTGAAATATTATCTAAGCTATATTTGAAAGTTTTCTTTTTTACACTCAAGGAAAAACAAAGGGAATTCACATTCCCTGGGTGTCTAGAGCCGGTGTTTCATACGTGTTATCTCCCTCAGGCTGCAGCTGCGGGTTATATCAAACCCATTTCACAGTTGAATAAACTGGGTTTTAGACAAAGTTATCCTTTTCCCAAGGCCACACACTTGTTAGAGACTGAGATTGGAGTTGAACCCATTGGTCTTTTACTCTGAAACTTTTCTTTCCTCTAAGGTGTTGTTTTGTTCATTCATTCGACCACAAAATTACTGAGTACCTCCCATTGCTCAGGTCTTCCAAAACAAGGACCACAGTGACCCAGCCATAGGCTCTCAGGACTTATAAGGGGCAGTGGGCAGACAAGTTAGCTGTTCTGAGAGCCACAGTGGAGCCACGCACAGGGGGCCAGGACAACCCGCAGGGCCTGGGGAGGCGTTCTGCGGGGGCAGCCCAGGGTGAATCCTTCCATGAACACTTCTACGCTCCACTCCTGGGAGGATGTCCAGCCTGTGACTAGGAGGTCACAGCTATTTCACTGACTCATTCCACAAAGTATCATTGCTTTCTCTCCACAAGTCATGTAAAGAGAAAGCTGGTCTTCTTGCTACCATATTCTTTCATTTGGTTTATAAGAAAAAAGAAAACACTTTATCCTCTGAGAGTCTAGACAGGCATCTTTACCAGATTGTCAATATAGTAAAGAGTTTTCAAACTGTGTGGTTTAACTTAAGTTCACAGACTTTGTTCATTTTCCTTATGTGTGCTTGGCTCAGCTCCTTAGAGGGGAACAAAGGCTATTTATCAAGGCTTTATTGGAGTCAGGATTTATACCAGGAAAGAACTTTAACAATATCAGATTGAATGGTTGTCCTGTGGCACCTCCATTCTCTCCATAACAAACTCCCGTTCATCCCTGTGTGAGTTACAACAATTGTACTGTTACAGGGAACAAGAGACCACACCACTTCTGACATTTGCTGCAAGTCTAAGAGGGTACCAAAAACCACCCTCAATTTTGATAATTTTCTAGAAGGAATCCTGGAACTCACCGAAAGCTATAATACTCATAGTTACAGCCTAGTGCAGCAAAGGGACTAAATCAGCCAAACGAGGGTGGTGCCTGTGGCTCAAAGGAGTAGGGTGCTGGCCCCATACCCATATACTGGAGGTGGTGGGTTCAAACCCAGCACTGGCTAAAAAAAAAAAAAAAAAAAAAAAAAATCAGCCAAAGGAAGAAATGCACAGGGCAGAGCGTGAGGAAGCATGGAGCACAAGGCAAGCTTCAGCTTTCTTCTTCTCAGGGAATCAGGGGCTGTTACAGTCACATATCAACATGTGACAATAAGGGAGTAGGGCTGTTAGATTCACTGAATCAACATGTAACAATAGGGAGTGGGGCTGTTAGATTCTCTGTATCCACATGTGACAATAGGGAGTGGGGCTGTTACATTCACTGTATCCACATGTGACAATAGGGAGTGGGGCTGTTACATTCACTGTATCCACATGTGACAATAGGGAATGGGGCTGCTAGATTCACTGTATCCACATGTAACAATAGGGAGTGGGGCTGTTAGATTCACTGTATCCACATGTGACAACAGGGAGTGGGGCTGTTAGATTCACTGTATCCACATGTAACAATGAGGGAGTGGGGCTGTTAGATTCACTGTATCAACCTGTAACAATGAGAGAGTGGGGCTGTTAGATTCACTGTATCAACGTGTAACAATGAGGGAGTGGGGCTGTTAGATTCACTATATCAACATGTAACAATAGGGAGTGAGGCTGTTAGATTCACTGTATCCACATGTAACAATAGGGAGTAGGGCTGTTAGATTTCACTGTATCCACATGTAACAATAGGGAGTGGGGCTGCTAGATTCACTGTATCCATGTGACAATAGGGAATGGGGCTGTTAGATTCACTGTATCCACATGTAGTAATAGGGAGTGGGGCTGTTAGATTCACTGTATCCACATGTAACAATAAGGGGTGGAGCTGTTACAGTCACTGTATCAACATGTGACAATAGGGTGTGGGGCTGTTAGATTCACTGTATCCACATGTAACAATAAGGGAGTGGGGCTGTTAGATTCACTGTATCAACATGTAACAATGAGGGAGTAGGACTGTTAGATTCACTGCATCAATCTGTAACAATAAGGAGTCAGGTCTGTTACATTCACTGTATCAATCTGTAACAATAAGGAGTCTAGCTGTTACATTCACTGTATCAACCTGTAACAATGAGGAGTCAGGTCTGTTACATTCATGTATTGACATGTAATAGTAAGCACAAGGTGTTACCGACTGCAAGTGCTCACTGAGCCTCAGAGTTTTTACTGGGGACCCACCCCAGAGTCTTGACTGATGAATGGATTGATTGTTCCCATGGTTGACCTCAGTCTCCAGCCCACTGATACCACATGGCCCAAAGCCTTCACCAATCACATTGTGAGACTATCCACTGTGAACCAAGTCCCCAAGCAAATTAAGGCCCTAGAAACACTAGCAGAGACACTGCCAAAGGCCAGACCTTTGGGGAAAAGGTTAAATTATTTGCAACACTATCCTTCAACACAACACTACTTCATGCAGAATTGCTGTTGTCCCAGGGGCCCCACAGCACTTTGTTCATGCCTCTGTTTACATTGAGACTGGGGACCACATCCAGATACTCATTTTTCCTCCAACACTCAGCACCTGCAGGATCAAGCACATTTTTCAGTATCTAATAAATTTGAGTTGGGTTTATTTTTGTTTGTTTATTTTGATGGGAAATCCATCTTTGTTTGGATTTATAAGGAGTTTGGACCTTTCTGGCTGCTTTGCTTTTTCTTTCTGGCTAACATTTAGTTTCTTTTGATATAATTCTTACCTGATATACAAGTTCAGGATGTCATACATTTTTGAAGTTTCCACCAGCCAGGCTGCATCTTAGTGTCCGCTGGTGGCCAAGACTATTCTTAAACCTGAGCAGGTACCCTGACTTTCCTGGGCACATCAGTGATGTTTACAGGAGAAAATCACTTCCTGGGAGGTATAAAGCCCCAATCCAGTCACTCCTTGCTTTGTATTTTTTCTCCATTTGGTAACATCATTAGAGTCTACGAGGAATTCAACCTACTGAAAATGAATCACAGGATTGGGGTTAGGAAACTCTTCTTTGAGAGAAACAAAATTTCAAAGACAATTATGGAAAACAGGGAGGCTCCAGGGCGGCCACTGGAAAGCACACACTGATGCACCTGTTCCATCCCTGCTGTCTGATGGTTGTCTTGTGAGTGGAGCTGCTACGCGCTAACCATGATCAGTGGGAGGAACACTCACAAAACAGTGATGATTTGCTTTCGCTCAGCTTCTAATTGGCACCAGCTGTGGAGTGTTCCTTGCGTGTCTGGGATGGCAGCTCAGACTGGGGGCCTTGGCCAGCTGCATGTAGCAGCGAGCTGTGGCAGTGCTATTCCCTGCACCCTGGAGTGGTTTATGCCACCAAGGAAGAACCACAGGGACAGGGCTGCTGAGACTCCTGTCTCTTCTCTTTCTCTTTCTCTTCTCTTTCAGAATAGGACAGGGCAGACTCCTAGATGGCAGTTACAAGCAATAGCATCTGACAATAATTTTCAGTAATGACATTCATAGTGCTCTTGAGTGATCAAATTTCTAATTGTTCCTCCATGGTGAGAGGTTGAGATTCTCTACAGTGTCATGGTTTGATCTCTCTCCCACTGGGAGCTAGAGTCTGAAGGAGGAGATTCTGGGGCCTTCTGAAAAGACAAATAACTTCCACATTACATCTAACATTGAGGCTTTTCTCTTAGGCCAAAATTGGATAAAGCGTTAACCATGATGCCACTCAGTGTTTTCAACCTAGCTTCAAACTGTTCTAGTGGCTGCAGTGATCTAAAAAGTAAATCCCGGAGAGAAATCAAATGCCCACCCAAATTCTGGGTCAGGGGAGCTGCAGCAGCCTCAGCTTACCTGCTGCATCACCAGGCCCTAATGCAGGGTTTTTAAGCCTTTCTTATCTCCTGGCACACATGAACCTACAGTTAAGCTTCTGTGGCATGCTCAACTTATGTTTATTTTAAAAAGGGTGGGGGGAATGGGTGGTGCCTGTGGCTCAGTGAGTAGGACGCTGGCCTCATATACCAAGAGTGGTTGAGTTAGAACCCGGCTCCCGCCAAACTGCAACCAAAAAATAGCCGGGGTTGTGGCAGGTGCCTGTAGTCCCAGCTACTTGGGAGGCTGACGCAAGAGAATCGCTTAAGCCCAAGAGCTGGAGGTTGTGATGCCACGGCACTCTACCAAGGGCAACAGAGTGAGACTGACTCTAAAAAATAAATAAATAAATAAATAAATAAATAAATAAATAAATAAATAAATTATAAAAGGGAATATACTTACTGTGTTGAACTTCTTTTGAAAATAATTTAATTAATGTCCTTTAAAATTTTTTGTGGTGCACCTAAGACCCTCTCACGCACACCAGTGTGCCGGGCACACCACTGGAGATCGCTGCCCGAAAGAGCAGCATCAGGAACTGAAGGTGAACCAAGGTCAAACCAAAGCTCAATGTTCAGTGTGTATCACTGGTTTAATGGTGGCCTTTTGGTTCTTTCTGGTACATGGTGGCATTTTGGCTCTTTCTGGTACATAATTAATTATAAAGTAGAAAAAAATCGTAAAAGATCGGAGAACAGATTTTCTCCCAAATACTTGTCCCTTTGGGTGGATGGATTTGGAGGTGGGGACACTGAGAGCAAAAGAAGTTTAAAGAAAAGATACGAGAGACCCTTAGGGCTGAAACAAGTGTAGGGTTTTGAAGGAATAGAGCCTGTGAAGCAGCAGGGCATTGGCTTTCTCAGATGCAGGCTGAGCCTCATCCTCAGGCTGAGCCTCATCCTCAGGCGTGCAGGCCTCACAGACCTGTGAGACTGCGGCAAAGGGGACTGTGGCCTCGGGAAGGCCGGGCAGTCTGTGCGTGATCCGACATGAGGGTATGTCGAGCAACAGCAGAGAGTGGAGTGGGCAGGCTGCCCATCACCTGGGGACGACCCTGCCCAGGGTAGAGTGTGAAGCATCCGTTCTGTGTGCACCAGCTGTCCTCACAAAGGAACTGGCTCCAATTTGCAGGTTTCAGTGTGAGGAAACAGTGTGACTCCCAGTTCACTGGCTCTGCGTGGAAGGACACTCACGTGCATAGGGTGCAGGTGAGGCAGGAGCCACTGAGGAGCCGATGGAGACATGCGTCTGGCTGATGCAGCAAGGGATGCAAGGCTGAGTCGGGGAAATGCGCATCTCCATCAGGGGACGCAGCCGTGTGGGCCCATGGTGTGGAGTGGGCTGGAGCACTAATGAATGCAGGTGCCATAAGTCGTTTCTAACATGTGGGGGGCCTGACCTTGTACTTGTTGCCTCTGCAAATCTTCACGGAGGGAAGGGCCTGGCCCCGTTGAGACTGGTGCCTCCTCCTGGGCCTTTTGCAGGAGGGAGGGTGGTGCTGGGTGACAAATCACTTCTCTTTGAAATAGTTAAAGATGAGCATCTAGAAGACCAGAAAGGAGAACCTGAATGACCCTGTTAGAAGGGTAACAGTGGTGAGAAGAGGCTACAGACAGCCATACACAGACTCGTGTGGTTGATTTCAAGGTGACGTGGAAGCCTGAAACTTAGAACACTCTGCTTCCGAGTGCTTCCACAGACCTCCCACATTCCTCAGCTAGATCTGTGCACCACGGTGAAGTCTAGCTGGACAAATCCAGGCTGAAGGAGCATGCCATCCGTGCACCAGACAGACACACAGGAGCCCGCAGTGTAAGGTCCTTAAGAACCAAAGCATAACAAGGAGTCCAGACCAAGAAGGAACAGACCTTCCTTGTCCCCAACTGCTGCTTCGGGGCCTCGGGGAGCCCACGCCCGCTCCATGGGAGTCATCCAGCGTGCAGATACATTGCCGCTTCTGAAAGAACAGCCCTGCCTCTCACTTCAGAAGGGAAGCACCTCAGCAGCGTCCATTCACAGGCCCAGCATGGCACCGCAGGCTGCCTGGCCCTCTGGTTTCACGGTAGAGACATTGAGTGGGGCTCTGACCCTTTTTGACTCAGGGTGTTAGAGTCTCCTGGGAAATACTATAGGCCAAACACACTTGAAAAAAAAAAAGCCAGAGAGTACATATTTCCCGTGGTGTGTAACCCTTTCCAACTCACAAATTTGGGGGTAAAGTCATTCAGGAAAGCTCAGCAGCCACTGGATCAACTAAGAAATTTTGGGTTTACTGTTTTTGACGTATCTTGGTACTCTCAGAATTATACAAATTATACGCACCTATTTGCTTGAAGAAAATAGTTCAAAGAATGCTTTCCGGCTGGGCTCATTTCACCCAATGGCTGACATGTGGCTGTTTAGAATAAGAGAGAATGAGTGTAGAGAGAGAGAAAGTGAGCAGAGACGTATGACCAGTGCTGAACGTGGCCTCCAGGGGAGCCGTGCCCTGTGTGAACTTACTGAGCCCCTGACTCTCTGCCTCACGCTCCTGTGAGAATGTGACCTTGCTGAAGGTGCTCGTGCGTCAGTGAGTAGGTGGGATAACAGCACCCTTGAAACTGAGCCTAAGCCGTGCTGTCAGCGAGCAGCATGCCAGGTGTTCAGTCCCTACCTGACAGCCTGAAAGAAACATCACCGTCTGCTTTGTAGTGGGACCTGTACGGAGCAGTTTGCAGAAGGCTACAGAGCTAGCTAGGAGCAGTGCCAGGCTGCCACCTAATCTCGCATGAACCACCGTCCACACTCCTGATCACTGCTGAGGTTCAGCAGCCGTGAAATCTGGGTGATAACAATACCCAGGGTGGAGTCACACTCACACACGTGAAGGCGTACGTGGTCATACTCTTGGCCCATAAAGCCACACACTGGTAATTACACGCTGTTTCTCCTGATTGTTCCAATGAAGGCCCATGATGGCCACGGTGCAGCCGTGGAACAGTGAGGCCCGGCTGGAGAGGAACTCCTCTGGAGAACTCTGGCATTCTGCTGCTGTGCTAAGTTGGTTGTGCGTTCAGCAGCAGACAATGAATGCATCCGGCACCAACACCTTCCTAAGTGCCTGCCTGTCCAATCCCTGCCTCGCTGGCTTTTAACAGCCACAGTAAAATTGAAACACTAAGAAATGACTGTCACCAAGCCACCTGTAGAATCCCTGGATGTGAAAGGATAAGTCGCTCATTTAATTGTAAATGTGAGCCCCTTGCTGTCCAATTCAGAGGCCTGTCACTTAGAAATGTTAATGCTATTTATCGTAGCATGCATGGGATAATGGCATTTCTCAACATCTGTTTTCATTAAAATTTCCAAGTTGCTTTTGTGTTCCGTTCTGTGGGCTCGACGGGTAATGATGCTGTTCGTACAGCAGGAGGATGAGAAGCGGCGAGTGGGAACCCAAACACAATATTATTAATGAATATTTGCAGCTGCTGGTGGGACTTGGTGAGAAGCTGCCAGCACTGGTGACAGAATTTGTCTTGTAAAACGTACCTGTGATAAATATCAACACGGAGTGATTAGCAAGAGTTGCTCATTCATGGATGACTTCCGAACGAGCTGGTGATGTGATGAGATCTCCACCAGTAACAGGATGATTTTTTTCTTTAGCAAGGCTACCGGAGGTCTAAGACCATAACTCGGCCATCACCGCCACACTCTTGGGTTTCTTTTTGTACCTTGAGAGGTTTACTCTGAGAGAAAAACAGAGGCAGGGTGTCTGTGTGGTTAGAGAAGTGAGCTGTGCAAAGGCTGCATGTCGTTCAAGGCTCAAGTCAAAACTCACGTCTTCTCAGCAGCCCTTCTTGGCAACTCCAGCGCCATGTCCCCACTGTGCTCACCTCACTGTTAGACTCACTTAGAATTCAGCCATCGTTAGCTTTCTGTGTCAAGCCTTTCACACGTGTATTTCCTGTCTTCCTTTGTAGACTTCCGGCTCTTCAAAGGTGTCTGTTCTTACCTCTTCTGCCCTAATTTGAGCTCACCTTAGCACCACACTGGTCCCTGGCACCTGCTAGCTTCTCCCTGACTGTTTTTTGCTGGATGGCTGTGTGAATGCGTGCTTGAAGAAGGAGCTTACAGGGCAAGGAGCTAGTCTACAAGTCCAGGATTTTAAGGGACTCCAGGGCAGGCGTGAAGGTAGTTTAGGGCACAGGACTCCTCCCCCAACCCGCCCCAACCCTGGGGCCCTTGAAATCACATCTTGAAAGCAAACAGCTTACCCTGCCTCTGAGCTGGACTCTTAAGCCTATGAAATCTAGAGGATGAACCTTGATCAAAAAGATTAACCGAGATCTCTTCAATCAACCAGGAGTGATTAGCAAAAGCTGTTAAAGCACGAATCATACACACACAAACTGATTCCTTTTCGGTCTTTTTCCTTGTCCCATGACCTTTACTCTTTATCTCTTTCAAGATGCAGAAACATTCTTGTGGGTTTGCCGACAGCCTTTGGCACGTCCTGTCCATCCACATCTGATTAAGCCCATGCTGTCCTGGAAGGTTGCAGGATCCCCACGTGGAGTGAGGGACAGAAATAATTAAGCATATCAACTTAGTGACCCTGTGCGACCTTGGGCAGGTTTTAATCTCTCTGTGGCCCAGGGTTTCATCTGTGAAATGGAGCTGGTAATGATCATAGAAAGAGTACCTACCTCACAGGGTTACCGCTGGAATTAAATATGTCAACTACATAAAGTGCTTGGCCTGAGGGGACTCAATGGGGCCAATGAAACTTGGAGGGTGGAAAGAAACTCCCATTTTAATTTTCAGTAACTTCTAAGAGGAATTTAGTATTCCATTTAATTATAAATACAGACAACATACCCAGTGGTAACAGCAGTAACTTGTGCCTTTGTCACCAATTAAAATCTCAGATATTTTCATATCACATTACTGTTTTTATAGAAATCTCAAAATATTATTTAGGCTTGTAACTACTTAAAATTGCTGTAGTTATTAAACCTTTGCTAGATCTTGTTATTCGTCGTACTCATATTGGAGCACGTGCATTACCATTAAATTTGGTTTTTAATACTTTTATAATTGTGTTCCATGTAATTGCTTTCCTTTGTAATCTCTTGTATTTTGTTTTATATTTAAAAATATTGTTCTAGGTCAAATGCCTAAGCATCACTTTGAGGGGCCTTTTGTATCCAAGAGCACCATTTTTATTGTTTGCTCAGAGGTCAGGGACAGGAGAAAGTACCCCAGAGAGTCAGGAGCCCCTCACTTGAGGTGAGTTGCTCACCCCCTGTGGACCCTCTCATGTGAGTGTGACATGAGGCCATTTCTGTGAAAGCAAGTGGCACAGGTAGGCACTAAGGAAACGCATTTTTATTCTGATTCAAGGCGGAGGACCCTTGGGTCCGTTTGCACACACAGACCTGGGTGTGTGTGAAGACACTGCTCCCTCCGCCTCCTGCTAGGATGCTCTGGGACAGCACTGACAGCCAGGGGCCAGGAGGAGCCCTGCGCTTCCATTTCCAGCCCTGTCCCCATGGGCGAGCCACTGAGCTGCAGAGTTCACACAGATCAGCATGAAAAGGAAAAACAATTTGTTCGGGGGCCCTAGAGTCAGAAACTCAGTGTGCAGGGCTTGTGGGGGTTTTCAGCTTTAATCAGCATCAAGTTGATCTCATTTTGAGAGACGCTAACGAGTCGAGAAGACCTACAGGTAGCTCTGGCCAGACACCCCTGGCTGCCCACCTAGTCACTGTGGTTCCTGGAGCCAGCTTGGCACCAGGCGTCCCGTCTACTTCTCAAGACCCAACTGCCATCAAGAGCCCCAGCTTCCCCTGGGGTCAGCATGGCAGCACAAACCCCGCCCTCCTTCCAACCTTGCTGGATTTGTTGTTCTTTATTTCCACCCCCTCCCTTCTTTTGTTGAGTTCTGTTTTTCTGAAAATTAATTCATTGTGGCTGAAAAGACGCCACACAGAGAACCCGGGAGACTGATCTGCCCCTGTTTATCCAGAGCACCAGCCTGGAGGCAGCAGTGACAAAGCATGCCTCCCTGAAGGCCCACCGGGGAGAGCGGCCAGGCTCTGAGCTGAAGGGCTGCTGCCCTCTGAGGAGCTCCAGCACTGTAGAACCACGAGCTTGTTTGAGGACTGTTCTGGCTGGGTTCATAGCACCCCAGGAAGCTCCCTGATGCAGGTATCTATGACAGCTGCCTTCCCTCTGAGGCCACACTGTCAGCTTGGAGTCAGGAGACTGGAGGCTTAAAGCCCAACCCAGCTGAGGCTGGAATGAACAGCAAAGGCCCTGGGACTAGATAAGCAAGTTTCTACTGGTCCCACTTGACCTCCAGGCTTTGGTTCATTTCTGAGCTGAAGCATACTGCTTTCTTTTTAAGGAAGCAAAATAAATCATGCATATGGAAGCACCTAGCACTGTGCCTTCTGAATAGTAGATCCCCAGTCTGTGTTAGATGGGCAGCCATGAGCTCCATGTTTGTGGTCTTGCCTAGGATGGACACGTTAGTCCCTGACACCTGGTCTGTGTTTCTTGCTCCCTGAGTTCACTCTAGTGAGTACTAGAGATAGGTGGTGGGTAGAGAGAGTTGCGAATTCTGTGACATTCCTCCCAGTGAGAGGCGGGGCCGCTGGACCCCACTGAGTCTGGACGGGTCACTCACTGCTTTGACAGTGGATTCAGGGTGTACAGCACTGTGTTAAGTTTCCTGGCTCAGCCTTGAAGACATCGCATGTGGAAACACTCTCCAGGAACCCTGTTCTTAAAGATGTGCAAGCAGCCATTTGGAGAGGCCACAAGGAGAGCATGATGCCAGCCAGGCCCTGCGTCCTCTGACAGCCCCACTGAGGCACCAGGCACTGACCAGCTGGGCAGGTCCAAGTGACCTCAGTTGATGCCATGAGGAGCAGAAGAACCAGCTGACCGAGCGCTGCCCAAGTTGACTCATAGCTACAATAACATGGTGGTTCTGTGAAGCCACTAAGTCTTGGAGTGGTTTGTTCTGCAACAATAGAAAACCTCAAAGCTACATGAGCAAGTTCCCAGCGTCAGACCATCTTCTGCCAGAAGACACACAGATTTCTACTAAAATAGGAATTGGCCAAAACATGTAAGAGTTGGGGCTCCTGGAATCTGTAACATGAGCCTAGATTGTGCCTGGAGCTTTTGCAATTAGGGGAAGTCCTGAGGCGGTCACCGAGGCCCCTTTCCCTCCTCCTTCCATGTAACTGGAAAATATCACAGATGGTTTGAGACCATCCTATGTGACCAGTCTGTGTGCTTTACCCAGTGGAGATTCCATTGCCAGCACCGGGGGGCCCTGCTGAACCTTGGTGTCCCAACCTGCATGCGTATTAGCCGTTCGATCTTCATGGAAGTCCCCTAAGGGCTGAGATTGCTGTCCTTACTTTAAACTCAAGAAAGCCGAGGGATAGAGGGGCCCGGGGTCTTGTCCAAGGTTACAAATCTAGGAATACGAGGTGAACAGCGGATTCTCTCATTAACTCTGGGTATTAGTTTCCTATTGTTGTAATAACTTACCTCAAACATGGTGGCTTGAAACAGTACAAATCTACTATCTTATAATTCTTGGAGTCAGAAGTCCAAAGTGTGTCTTAGTGGGTTAAAATCAAGGTGTTGGTGGGCTGCGCCTGTGGCTCAGTGGATGGGGCACCAACCTCATATGCTGAGGGTGGCAGGTTCAAACCCAGCCCTGGCCAAACTGCAACAAAAAAATAGCCGGGCATTGTGGCGGGCGTCTGTAGTCTCAGCTACTTGGGAGGCTGAGGCAAGAGAATCGCCTAAGCCCAAGGATTTGGAGGTTGCAGTGAGCTGTGACTTCACGGCACTCTACCGAGGGTTAATAAGTGAGACTCTGTCTCCAAAAAAAAAAAAAATCAAGGTGTCGGCAGGATTGGGCTCCTCCAGGAACTATGGTGAAAATTCTTTTTTTTTTTTTTTTACAGTTTCTGGCCGGGGCTGGGTTTGAACCTCCCACCTCTGGCATATGGGGCAGGTGCCCTACCCCTTTGAGCCACAGGCACTGCCTGGTGAGAATTCTTTTTCTTGCCTTTTCCAGCCTGCTGGAGGCTGTGTTTGATCATTGGCATCAACTTCACCTTCCACGCCAGTGACGGCCAGGGGATCTTTCTCACCAGACGTCATCTGATGTGAAATCTCTTGTCCTCTGCTCCACTTATAAGGACCCTGTGGTTACACCAGGCCACACGGTTTCACTGCGCGTCTCAAGGTCAGCTATAAGCAACCATAACTCCCATTCGCCGTGTAACATGACCCCTGCACACGTTCATGGATGTGTTTGTGGGGGCATTATTCTGCCTACTGCACCCTATAAGATGGCAATAGTCGTGCCCCCCCTTTTATGAACGAGGGAGCTGAGGAACAGGCAGTTAAATAATTTTCCAAGATAACACACACCAAATGCCATTGCCCCTAAAACCTGTAGGGTCCTGGGTTAAAAACCAGGAGTGTCCTCAAAAACCTAGTGTCCTAGGTTAAAAAACAGGTAGTGTCCTACCTACGTCCTTCCCAAAGGCAGGGGTGTTGTTTTGTTTGGAAGTAGACTGAAAAAGAAATCACTATCCCTTAACCCATGCACATCTAATATTCCAGCAGCTGGAGAATGGTGAGTGCAGGAGTGGGGTTCCCCTGCCAGCTGCTCCCACCCTCACAAAAAGGAAACCTTGTCCAGGAAAACCCCTGCAAGATTGCTTGCTTATCTGTCCCTGAGAACTGAAGAAACGACGTTCCTCATATCCGCTGAAGCCTTCCGATAATGAACTCTGTGATAAGGGCTCTTCATTCATAGTGAAGCCACAAATCATTCTGGTGCATCAACCCTTCCAGCCTCGAGAGAGACAGAGAGGAGATGTTTCGGAGTTCTTTAAAAGCCTTTTGTTTGCCCTTGACATCTCAGACCTAAAAAGCTCAAGACATTGCCCCCTGCAGCTCAGTGCATGACCCATAATCCCCACAGAAACCCCCTGATTTACATTTCAACCTCTCCTACCATAGTTCCCACATCTGAAAAGTGGGGCTAAGTGACCTGTGTGTGGTAGTAACAGCCAAGAAGCAACAAAGGTACGATTTGAACCTGGGCGCGCTCAGCCTCAGCCCCATCTCTGGCCACTTAGGTTTCTGCCTCCAGCCCGCTGTTCTGCCCGGGAGCTTCTGCCTCATCCCACAGAGGGCTGCCACCACGTGTCCCGTCTGTCCAGAACCTGCCGTCCCTCCAGGCCTGGGTGGACCCCCCACCCACACCCGCCTACCGTGAAGCCCTGGCTGCTGCTTATGGTTGCCTCTTCTCCATTCTTGGCTTCTGTGCCTCTTCCCAGGATCAGATGCAAACTCCTCTGAGTCAGAATTTGCACTTTATATAATACTTCTCTTGAGGTCACAGGGAACCTACCATCACCTCAGTTGCACGAGAGTTTGACCTGTGGGTTGGATTCCTTTATCTTCAGACCCTCTTGGTTATTTTTTAAAGAGGTGTAATTACTAGAAAGCGTCACTCATAAAATGAAGGAGCACGCCTCACACCCCTGGCAGTTCACTGCTGAGCGGCCCCCTGCGGCGCTCTCTGAACTACGGGCTGGCCGTAATAGTTCTCATGAAGAAAACAAACACATGAACACCACGAGTAGGGCAGGGGTTCCTGTCTGTGTTGCTCACTGGTGCACCCCAGCTCCCAGAACAGAGCACATTTTTAGAGCAGATGCTCTAAAAATATGGCACAAATGAATAAAAATTGTTAAAAGCACTTCAAACACAAATTTCAGGAGACTACCTTGATGAGCTATTAATTAGATGATTAACTTGATTAGCACAATCAGAGGAACCCAGGTGTTCTGGACCCCAATCAAGGGCAGAGCATCCCCTCTGGACATTTGGGTGGAGTCTGGAGAGTGGAGTCCCTAACCCCATCCCTGGTACTATGCTCTGTCACCCTGGCCCCCCAGACACCTCCCTGCTGCCCTTCCTAAATCTTGTCTGTGTTCTGAGGAGCTGGAGAAACTGCAAAGAGCAGGGCTGTGCAGCCTATGCTCTCCTGGCCCCTGCCTGAGGACACTGTCAGTGCTTGGCTGTGCAGCCTGTGGCCCTGGGTTCAGACCCTCTCACAAGCCGATCCTCGACAGCTGCTCTGGCCCACCTGAGAGAGCCCTGTGCCAGCTGTCTGCTAACTCTGGGGATCCCTGAAAGGCTCCTGGTGCTCTGATCCAAACTGGCCTATCCTTCAGTCAGCTCAGGCACTTCGAGCCTCTGCTAAAGCCCAGGCCATGGAGTTGACTGACCAGAAGAGGCATTGGTGAGGGGAACCCCCAGAGCCAAGCGAAAGGGGTGCCAAGGCCTGGCCAGAGTTTCCCACGTGTGGGTCACAGTGGCCACAGAACAATGCCCTCAGATCGGATGGGGGGAGGTTGGGCATCCAGAGGCACAGAGTCACTTATAGATGAAGGTCCCTAGAAATGGTGTCACTGTCAGTGTGTTGAGAAAAGAGCAGGGAGGCTCCGTGGAGACCTGGCATTGGGTCTGATGGTTCTTCTGCGCGTTACTGCATACGTGTCATCTGGGGCCACCTAGGAAGAATGAGAAAGAAGGTCACTCCAGAGTCTTGGGGGGGGGGTGTGCGCTCCAGGGACAGGGTGCCAGGGGCTTGGTGCTGCAAGTGACTGATGGCTCAGGATGGGCAGGTGCAGCCCACAGGGCCCATCACTGCCCCAAAAGACCAGGAGGCCAAAGCACCTGGTGACCTGCCACCTTGGCCAGCATGTCAGATGAGTCCCCGTCAGCTTTTGTTGACTGGCTCTGCCATCGTCACTGCCCATGACCTGCCACACCCTCCCTCCTGGACCCCACTCTGACTCAGGTGAATCGTTACTTCCCTTTCTGGTCGGCGGGTAAGACAGTAAAGATCTTCCAGGTGGGCCTCTCTCTCTTCTGCCTCCTTTGGTCTTAGATGGGCTGTTTTATACACTTGGCCTTTTGGCTACGTGGGATGGTCCAGCTGTTTGATTCTGTGTCTCACTCCTGTTAATGTCAGCAGATGTTGATTGCCCCCACTTGCTCTTTCTCCCTGACGTCCTACAACTGCATGGTCTTGGCCCTATATGTTAACGTAACAGGTTCTTTCTGCTCAGCTGTTCCTCTCAGGTGCTGAGCCTGTGATTAAAAGGAATGCATGCTTTTGTCATTTTCACATGCCTTTTCAATAAATCACTTATTTTTCTTCTCTGTATTTGTTTCCTGGACAATTATTGACTGTGGGAGCCCCCACAGTTCTCAGAGAAGCTCCCGTCTGTAATAGCACAGACAGCCGGCTCCGGAGCAAACAAGAGCCTGAGACTTGACTTTTGTGTGGCCATTGCCCTTCCTGCTGGGGTGGAGAAGGGGTCAGGGCAAAGAACACATTGGGCAGCAGCTCTGGAACTTTGTGAGCATGTGGGAGATTGTGGTTTAGAGATGCGTACTCAGGTCCAGCCTGAAAATCCAGTCTAAGGGATTAAAAAGGGGATACATAACGAGGACTTTATATTTCCACAGTGGGCCTCTAACTTTAAAATTCTGAGAAGTTCTAACACACTCAATTCAGGACTGAGGCAGTGAGTCCAGGAACCCTCAGCTTGTTGAACAATGGACTCTTCACTCAGCCTCAAGAGACATAAACGCAGAAAGAAATCTTACCCCCAAAGAAGCAAAGCACATTTTGCCTTTTTTGCTTATAGTCTGTGCAATTTTAGGATAATTGAGCTGACATGCATTTGAATTACAATGAATAAATACTTTCTTATTTGTTATTTACCTACTTTTTAATTTTAACATGTAGTAGTAGTGATAATTACTGCATTCTATATTTATAGAAAACTGACTCTTAAGAATCCAGTAGGGCAATTATCTCTATGCCTTATGTGCTGTTTTTCTATAAATGTTGAAAATTCAATAATTATCGCTAGAGCTAGCTATGGTATTTTGAATACAGATACATAACAAGGAAGGAGGTCATTTATTCATTAGTAATCAAAACAAACACTGATTCTTTTTCTTCTCTGGTAGATGAACTCAGCTTTGGGTTTGTAAGAACTTTACTTAAGCCGGCTAAGACTAAGGTCTTTGTTTATTAAGCATCAATAAGAGCTATCTCGAAGGGAAAACGAGAACGAGAAATACATCTCATAATAAAAATAATAACTCACGCTCATGATGTTATATGCCAGATATTATATGGTTTCAAACATCGTCCTACTCAGTCCCTCAACAACCTTACAAAATCGGCACTATTCTTCCTAGGTGTCAGAGAGAAGTAAATTGGACATTTAAGGAAGCTAGTTGTGTGCCTGAGGTCACGCAGGGAGAGAAGAGAGAGCCTGGAACAGGTGCAGGGCCAAGCTCTGTTCATTCTCCAGAACCTCGAGTAGACCCCGTCATCTCAGCCCCAAGCTGGCAGCCAGATGCCCCCATCCTTGACTCCGTCTGGAGCACGGAGTGTTGAAGGTTGTTAGGGAAGTGGCATCGTAAGGTCTACTTGCTTCTCAGATCTCCAAGATACGGAGAGAACTGCAAGCAGGAGGCTTTTGTTATCTGTTTTTAAGTAAGCCAACACCATAAGCGTATTCTTCCTTTTTCTTAAGTCTTTAAGAAAGTCTTTTTTGGCTTACCCGTTAAGCCAAAAAAAAAAAAAAAAAAAAAAAAAATGGATCAAAATGTTTAGGTGATTCCATGTCAGTGATTAAGCCTGTACTTTTAAGGCACAGGTGCAGGAGGGTGACTTAGGAACTTGTTGTGTTTTTTGTTGTTGTTGTTGTCGGGTTTTTGCCCCTTCACTTTGTAGAGTCTAAACAAGAAGCTTTGAGTTAAGGGTCCTGTTCACTTTTTCACATTTGAGACCTCTTTGCTTGAAATTCATCATCTATGTAAACCTCAACACCAATTATCTATGCTCCTGGGTCCACATGGCACCAAGGTTAATGTTAGTCAAGACGGTTATGAAGATATTAAGCTCTAAATAAGCAAGGGAATTCATTCTTCATTTGTTCCGCAGGCAGAATTTCCACATCCTGCAGTGGAAGACAGGTGGGCAAAATCTCAAGCTAGTATTTTGGTCCAGAATATTTATAACTTTTTAACCAAAAATACATCCTCCTGGCAGTGTGAATGTGTGATAAGACCATAGTAAGGACTAGCCCAGGAGCAGCACGCTAGGAGGATTAGAGATCCTAACAATTTGTTTGCCTCATACACAGGTGGTGAGAGGTGCTTTGGACTAATGAACATGTTTTTAATGATTTTGAAGTGAATCTCACAGCCTTGTTAATACCCCAGTCACAAAGGAAAACAAGACTGTGAACGCCTTCATCTTCATGCGTCCTGGGTATCCGAAGGCACAGTCCTTGAATCAAGTTATTTTCAGCTCAAACGGGTTGCTGAATTATTTTCACTAAATTTATACCACCTCCCTGAAGTCTTGCAGTTATTACAAGGAGAGACAAGTTCTATTTCAATGAGGGAAGGCAGTTTCTGAGTCTGAACTGGGGAAAGCAGGACTGATACAGGGTGAGCTCCAACTAATGGAATAGAGATGGGCCTTCCTCCCTCCCTAGAGCATGAGGGTCCACTTGGGCTGGGAGCTGCAGCCCGAGATCCTCCATGGGACCCCCACTTCCCTGTCAGAGCAGAGGCGAGTGGCCCCCACTGGCCTCTTCCTTTAGACCCCCTGTTCTTGGGCAAGTGGATGGGGTATGCAGAGACAACATCCAGCCCAGAACTGGGATCCTCATTGAGGCTGGCTGAAATGCATCACCTGATTGCCCAAGACCCCAGTGACTCTGACATAGCTGCTCATTCCAATTCATTCAAACTAAAGGACCATAATTTCCAGCACGGTGAGCCCTGATTCTCCCTATCAACATCAGCTACATGGGGTCGGTCACGGTGGCTCACGCCTGTGATCCCAGCACTCTGGGAGGCCAAGGCGAGTGGATCTCCTGAGCTCAGGAGCTGGAGACCAACCTGAGCAAAAGTGAGATCCCTCTCTACTAAAAATAGAGAAACTAGCCGGGCGTTATGGCATGCGTCTATAGTCCCAGCTACTTGGGAGGCTGAGCCGAGAGGATCACTTGAGCCCAGAGATCACTTGAGCTCGAGAATTTGAGGTTGCTGTGAACTATGACGCCAGCATGACACTCAACCTCAGGACGCAGAGTGAGACTGTATCTCAAAAAAAAAAAATCAGCCGTACGCACAAGACAGCGTGAGTGATTACCTGCTGTGCCCCACAGTTCTGAAGTGAGGAGAGTGAGGTCTTGGGCCTTGTTTTTCTTAAGATCACGTGGAAAGGGTAGGTTAAGTGGGAGGAAGTGACAAATGATTTCCCCAACAGGCAGAAACTATTATATCTGGTCATCAGGATAAATGCTTCTCATGTAAATTGAGCTTGAAGATTCCTGAAAAGTACCTGGACCCTCTCACATTGGCCACTGACAGCATATCTCCCACGTGTCAGTACCTGGGCTGGGCCGTCACAAATAGTGAATCGACTGTAAATTGATGCTTTTGAGGGCTTGATCCGATTCTTTTGGAAGTTCACTGTGACCTATGGTGAAAGAAGGGTCAGCCATGGTGGGCACCGTTCCCACTCAGCGCACGTGGTGCCTGTTCATGTACAAGCTTGTGTGTTCATCCGTCCATTTGCTTCATCAACAGCTATTTCTTGAAAATTCTCTCTGGCCAGGCACTTTGCAGGGTCCTAGGGACACAGCTCGCTACCCCCTTGGAACTTGCAGAACAACCGCCGTGTGGGGAGTGCACACAGGGACCTCATGGCTCTGTAGCAAAGCCGTCCGGTTCCGCGTTGCAGCCCTCTCTGGAGGAAGAGCACGGAAGGGAGCGGGGAGAGAGCATCAGAAGAGCGGCCCCGGGGCAGGAAGGAAAGGGGACTGAGAGCTCTCAGGGAGGGGTGTGAAGCCAGGTGCCTGCTGAACGGAGGATTTGCTCACTCTGGCTCAACTACGAGCCTCCTCAGCCTGCCACCTCGCCCACGGGGAGAGAGCGAGGGGACTGGGAGCTTAAGACAACCTCCCGAACAGTGGCCACCTTCTCAGGGCTGTAGCCAGGACGGCAGCCCAAGGCAGAACCACTGTCTGCGCTGGGCCTCCCAATCAGCCTGGTGCTGCAGACCCATCAGCCTGTGAGGTCTCCGCTTTTCAGGTCCTCCTCCAAACAGATGTGCATTTCATGAACCATCCCTGAACCTTCCCTCCTCAACATGAATGCCTCAGGCTTCAGCCAGCCCCTAAAATGCCAGCAGTGCGCAGGAGGCACCCACACTCCCGTTTATGGGATATTTACAAAATACTTAACCTAACAAGAGACATGTCACAGGCTGGAAATGTCTGCAAATCAGAGATTCTGGAGGCCCAGCGGCACTTGGGGGTTTACACAAAATATTTTTAAAGTGGTGTCCAGGAAGAAGGCCACCCAGAAACTCCTTGGGTCTGCACAAAGCCAACGCACGGTAATGAGGGTGGTGTGGAGCCGCTGTAAGTGTCGGCAGCGTAACAAGGAATTATCGCTGTTTTCTGCTGTTGCTGCATATTCCAGAACCGGTGCTTGCGGGGAGGCATGAATAGATTCATTTTGTATTGTTGGACTGTCAAGCCCCTCTAGAGCAACAGCTTTCCAGTGACAACTTCCCAAGCATACAGAAGTTGTGAGTGACATGCTTTGAGTCCAGTGTGAGCAAGGGGCTGACAGCTCCCCAGCCCTGCCGTCCTGCACTCCGCCACCCCAGTGCCCTGTGTGGTCAGAGGCTCCCCACACTGCCCTGCCCAGACCAGATGGGGCCATTATTAACAATACAGAGATCTATTCCTAGCCATGAAACAAGCTGAGGCGACTTTTCCCACCTAGGCCCCCCAGAGCTCCAGGAATACCTTCTTTGCCGAAATTCAGACCTTCTTAAGTTAATTGGATATGAGGACGGATTCTGGGGGTTGGGTGGGGAAGGGAAGGAGGTTGGCACGGTGGATGGGAGGCAGGATCAGGGGTGGTTTTCTCTATTCCACCTCCACTGGCCACTGAGGACTCGGCAAGAGCACAGCTATTCCCCAGAGGCAGGGAGCAGGGACGGTGGCTAAGCCGTCTAAGCAGCCGGTGACCTCTGGTGGTTCTCGGACCTCTCCAGTTAGCACAGAGGGATCGAATTAATTAATTAGTGAAAACCAAATCTCTCGGGGTTACTGGTACCTGTTACCTGTCTAAAGACGAAGGGAGAGGTCGGGCTGTGTTCTGCCGGCTGCCCCTTCCTCACCTTTGCGCATGACTCAGAGCCCCAATTATTCCACCTGGCCCTGCAGTTACTTCACTCTCTGCCTGCTGGATTAGAAGACCCTTTGGGGGCATGATCACTACCTTATTTGTCTGTTTTCTGTGTCACCCAAATACAGTGCATGTAGCAGGCATCTAAATAAATGGTTATTGGATTGACGCAGGGTCTCACCGGATAACAAAGCCTCTGACTTTACAAAGTCCCTCCTGGAGCACAGAGGCTATCCCATCTTCCCTTCAGACTCCTGCCCAATTTCATTTGTTCCCAGGGCCTATAAATCAGAGCTTGTTGTCAAGATTGGGTGACCCTCCCCTTTTCTGCCTCCCCTTAATGAAGGTTCTGCTGAAGCCAAAACCTGCATGTTGTGAGATTCTGTCATGGCAGGGCTGTTCGTGGCTGCTGACAGCTAGCCATGCATCTGGGTTTACTGTTAGAGGCCTGTACACAGGGCTGGCTCCTTGCCTATTTTTTTTTCTAAGGCAGAGAAAACAGAAGAGTTGGACTTGTTTTGAGGGGAGAGGAGGGACAACAAGAGATTTTGCAAACAGTTATGAATAAAGAAGAATTGGTCCATTCTGGAACCTCCAGACCTTGACAGTGGCCTTCTAATGCTATATAAACATGTGTTTTGGCTATTTAATAAGCTGCCAGCTGACAAATTGCAGAACTTTTTGCGAGAGCCCTTTATCTTTTCTAGAAGCACTGAGATGGCAAAATATATTCTCAGTCTCAACAATTCACTCTATATTTGCATGTGGAAATTGGAAAGCGAGTTGTTTTTCTTCGTTTGCATGACAAAACTCAGACCCCAAAATACAATTCAGCATTTAATTTGAGCTAGTTAAAAAGTACAGAAAAGGGCCCCAGCCTGTTTGGCTCCATTTTGCTGCTGATGTTTCTGTTGTTACGATTAAAACTGATGTATGAGGATAAGGGCGTAAAATACCTCCTTGTACAGCACCACAGGGAGCCTGTGGTGTTGACTGCCCAGGAAGAAAACAGACCCCATGAAAAATTGCCTTTCCCTTCTGGCTTTTCTGACCTAACAAATCCCGCCCTCAGCATGGGGGACGTGGGGTCAGCTGTGGAGCAAGGACAAACTTGCTGGAGTGACCTTGGAAGCTGCTTCGGTCACAGCCTGCCAAAAGCAGGTTATGGAGCCTGCTGCAGAGGAACTGAAGACACTTGATTTTAAAATAAGCCTTTTCCTCTGCAGACAACTCCCCTGCAGGGCCTCTTACTACCTGGATGCTCCTTTCCTTTATGCTCACAGCCTCCCGAGGGCTGCACAGCTCCTCCACACATCACAGCCCCTCCACACTGCACAGCTCCTCCACACTGCATAGCTCCTCCACACTGCACAGCTCCTCCACACTGCACAGCCCCTCCACACTACACAGCCCCTCCACACTGCACAGCTCCTCCACACTGCACAGCCCCTCCACACTGCATGGCTCCTCCACACTGCCAGGTCAGCCACTGCCTCCCCCAGGACAGCCACTGCCTCCCAGCTGTGTCCCCTGAGCACCCACCATCTGCAGCCAGGCCTCTTTGCTCCACATCAGGTACAACATCATTTATTCCACACCTCTCTAGCCAACTGTGGGCCCAGCACTGTGCCAGGCGCTGAGAACTATGGATGACAGGGCCACCCCCTCAACATCTAACAGGGGAGACCGGCCTACCACTGGCAGGTGGGACACCACCCAGGGGTCTGTGCAGTAAGACTTGAGAAACAGGCATCCTGTTTCTCACACACCTGGGCATGTCAGTCACTCTACCTGAGTTTCCTTCCACCATCTTCCTCACAGAGCTGTGATGGCACCACCTGGCACCAGATGAGTCCCAGGGATGAGAGCCATGGCTGGCCAGTGTAGGCCATGAGAGCTCACAAGAGGGATCCCAACCAACCTCAAAAACCTCCTAGAAGTGGGTTAAAAATCCATTTTGCAAAATCCAGCTGGAAAGTGAGAGCAAAAGACATTTCTGGCAGAGTTCAAAGTGCACAGAGATGGCGATGGGAAAGAGTGTGGCACCCTGGGCACCTGCACGTGGTTCTGCGTCCCCTATGCCTCACGGCTCACTGGGCCATCCAGGGGCACTTTGGGCATTTTCATATGAAAATACATTTTTATATTTTAGTAGTTACACATGATTTGAGTGGTTAAACAGAGCTAATGGAAAGTTCTTACCTTGGAAGCTGCAGGACAGAGCAGAGCCCCTTCACCACGAGTGGCCTCCTAACGTCCCTCCACCTGGGTGAGAAGCACCACGAGGCCCTTGGCACTTTGCATCTCCTGGTGCTGCACCTAACACCTCAGTGCCAGAAGCCCCTTTGGGAGGCAAGAAGAGTGGGAGCTTACCGGTGGGGTCAGCAGAAATAAAACTCTGGCAGGGGTGGGTCTGGGGCAGTCAGCACCTTGGGCTTAGGAGAACACTCCCGCCTCCCAATCTCACTTGTCAACCTGGAGAGGCAGTTTCCCTCTCGGGCTGCCACTGCACTCCCTCTGCAGAGCATGGTGTGGCTCACATGTGCTCTGCACCTGACAGTGCCCTGATGACTCCTGACGGAGAGGGGAGGAGTCAGAAACGCACCTGAGACAGTGAGGGGATCGGCTCAGAGAGCCACTCAAAACCTGTGCAGGCAGCTGCTGTGCCAGGTGCCACATCTGGCCCAATATAAGACTTGTGTAGTTATAAAGCTTTGTGATGGAATTATCGCATCTTGAGACAGATCACAGGCAGATCCTTAGGAATAAGTGGCTGCTGGCCCAGGGCCCCCAGGCCACTTGAGGGCACAGTGTGTGAAGCCTCCCTCTCTGTCATCACCCGCTGCTGGTACTCACACTGTGGTCTTGCACACATGGGGGTATCACTCATGTTTTTATCGTCTCCACAGGCTCCTCAAGGCTGAAAACCCAAGACAATAGCTTTCCCTGAAGATCTTGGGTGGGCTTTCATCTTATGCATCCCCTGGCTCTGCTTTTCTCCTTTTGCGGTTTGAACTCAAATTGAGATTCAAGATCTCAATGTTTGTACAACTGCCAGGCTGGTGACCATTCGGGCATTTAATTTGACATGCGGCAGGTTTGGTGTGGATTTTTAAAATTTGTTGACATTGTTAAAGGGAGGAGTTTGGGGACAGGCACATTTAGAGGACAGTCACAGAACAGGGAAGTGGAAGGGACAGCGTGGTGTCTTTCTGGGTCACAACCCGCTCACTGCCCACTGGTTTGGGTTTCAGTCTCAGTCTGGTGGCAGGAGAGGGGCGTGTGGGCTTGGGCGGAGACGGAGGATGCCAGTAACTCCTTCATCCCACTTTCTTTCCTTCTGTTCTTCCCCCTCTTTCCTTTTCTTCTTCCTTTCACTTAGTAGTAACTAAATACGTAATATCTATTATGTGCTTTATGCTGTAGAGATTGGCAATCACCCTGAAAATAAGTGTTCTTCAGGTGACAAGATGACAGAGTGGGCAGAATTGTTTAATGTATTCATTAATTTACGGATGGCGACTTAGAGACGGTCTGCAATCAGCTCAAGGTTCCTTTTCTTCTGATGGGACGCCACACGTGCCTGGACATTGGTGTTAGAGCAAAACTAGGGGGACACTGTCCAAACAGGTGTCCTCAGGCTTTTAAGGAGCATGAGGGGAGCTCATGACTTGACACCTGAGTGATTTAAGCCCCTCCACCCAGGACGCCCCCAATAGGTGACTGTCCCTCCAGATTGCTGATGAGCAGAGCTCTTCTCCCAACCTCCCCCATGAGACCTAATTTTATAAACAAGCCCTTTATTGTTTAGAATGCTTGTCATCACGGCATTGTTTGTATTAAGTCATTATGGAATTAATCTGGATGCAAAGATGCTACTTCAGTATATTAATGTGTAAATACATGTGCACACCTGTACCTCTGTCTTTGCAGGGTACCACCCACCTAATAAAACTCCTCCGACCTCCGAACTGTACTCCTTAAAAGATTAGCCAGTGTTTTTGTTTCAAAATCCTCCCATAACCCTTTCCACAACCAAACGTCCATCCAACCTCATCTACCCTCTGATCTCAACCCCTAGCCGGGGAAGGTGGAACAGGCTACCAGAATGTGACCTTGCGCTTTTCTGTATGGGCACTGCCTTTGAAAACCTAATTAAACCTAGAGCCCCACACCCACCATGGCGTATCCACCCAGGGATGTAGGCTTTCTCAGATTGTGATCTGTGAACTTCCGTTTCTTTCAGCCTACACATGCTCATTAATTTTTTAAACAAAAAGAAGTGACATTAAAGCAGGGAGGTCTATTTCATAGTCTCTTTCTCGTTTCCTAAAATGCTTTTGCCAAGGGATATTTACCGACATACTTACTGTCCTCTCTTTGTCCACAGCCAAAAACCAGTTTCAGAAAGACTTTTCAAGGTGAGGTTCAGACCCGTGTCCTCCGACATCCCCCAAAGCCCCTAACTGATGGATACCTTTGCCCACAAACAGGAGGAGGTTTACGAAGTACCACAGGGGAGCCTCTTTCTGTTCACAGACACTTCCCTTCTGCCCTCATGTATTTAAGGAAGAAAATTGCCACTTATTTGTACAAAGTAAATTGGCTCATGCTTCGTAATAGGCTTCTCCACTCTCGCCTCTGCCAGGAAAAGGTCATCCTCAGACTTCTGCATCCACAGAACTCGGAGACTCTTGACAGCAAGTTGAGAAATCACACACTCCTAAACTGTAATTTCCTTCTCGGATTAAGACCTCAGTGGTCACCGGTTTTTGGTTTCAGCAGGTTGATTTCCTAGCATGTTGCTGGTCATTGACGGGGATATAAATTGTATCTCAAGTGCCCTTACAGCCAGAGTGGCTAAAACACACACCCACACCACAAACGTGCACACATATGCACACCCACGTACTCCAGAGCAAGTGTGCACACTCACGTACTTCCTAGCATAGACACACACATAAGCACAAATGCCACTTGTCTCCCCTCTTGGGTTTGGATAACTCTTCAAGGCACCCTCAGCTGTGTCCTATCCAAAGGGCACTGTTCCAACTTGATGTTCCTTCTTACTCACTGTCTTGGCTATAGACAGAGCAGTGTATGTGTAACAACAGCATCCCAGGTCCCTAAGGAGCTCTTACCCTGAGCATATCAAGCTGATCGCTGAGACAAACTGAACACAAAACAAGCAAGTTAGACAAGAGGTGAAAGCCCCGTGTGTCCTAGGGGAGGGGCGAGGGCAGCACAGGTGGCAGCCTGCAGTCGCCCAGGACGGATGAGGGAAGTAAGTTCATCGTCGTGGACGGAAGGCCTCCTTTCAGTAAAGGGTCATCTGCTCCAGCTAATCTCTATCTGCTAATTTACAGAATAATTCCATAGTAGCCCAATGCTATAATTGTTATATTTTATTAATACAAATCCTACTAACAGTGGGATATATAATATGTATAAACTCCTAATCCTTTAGGAGAAGACAAGAGTTTCCTAAGTTCAATCCTCTACTGACACTCATGTGACTCAGAACCTTTCCAAGAGATAAATCAAGGTTTTTCCCACCCCTTGGCTTTTATAGAAGCTGTTCCCTGGATTTGTGATGCTGTTCCTGCATTTCTGTGAGTGGTAGTCTCTGCTTCCCACCTTCCGGGCCTCACTCCACTGTGTGAGACCTTTGCATGTTCCTCTAAGTGGAACTGAAGCATTGCGCTCTCTTACGGGCCCACCCAAGATGAGTGTGCCCCTGCTGGTGTACAAACTGGACCCTCAGCCACAGAGCCTCAGTCCTTCTCAGCCCCTCTCAGCACCTGGAATCTTGTCTGGACTGGCACTTAATTTTTACATCTCAGTATCTCTGAGTTACTGGATGAAGGAATCAATGAGCTGACTCTGTAATACCCACTGAGGAAACTCCCAGTGAACACAGCTCAGTTCTGCAGGACACTCTCACTTAGCACCATCTCCAGGTTCTTGGAATCATGGCTTCAACAAAATGCCACATAGCCTGTCGTCCCAGCGACTTGGGAGGCTGAGCCAAAAGTTTGAGGTTGCTGTGAGCTGTGACACCATGGCACTCTACCCAGGGTAACATAGTGAGACTCTGTCTCAAAAAAAATTAAAACAAAAGCCACATAACAAAACCAGCTTTCCTACAGGCAGATTGGTATAAACAAGAGCTGAGTTCCTACCGCAACTTTCAGCCACAGAAATGTGACCAAACTTGTAAATAAAGACCAAAGCATTTCTAATATTAAACGTGGACATAAATATGATTTACACATATATTTAAGAAAAGTTAGTAAAAGCAAGTCAGGTAATTATTTCCCTATGTAGTCCAGGTCAGTGTCACTGGAAGCCCAGGACATCAGGTGGGAGCCAGCCCTGGCCAGGACACTGTCCAGACAAGGGCACACTCACACTCACCCAAGCTCACTCCCACGGGGACTGGTATGTAGGGGACTGGTGTGGGATTTGTGGAGAGGGCATAGCTCTGGGAGGTGTGAGGGACCCAGGCGAGGAAGTGATTTTTTTCATTTTCATCACCAGAATAACAAACGGTGTTGAATGACATGCAGCTACCAGAATTCTGTGGAGCAAGTGTCCTCTGCTGCCACCGAGCTCGGACGCCGTCTCCCTGGGCTGCCCCTCCTTCCTCTCTGCTCCCACCTGCCATGGCCGCAGCCCACTCTGCCTGCAGAACCTCTCTCTCCTCCTAGGCTGACTCCTCCAGCTGAGGTAGGGCCCAGGCGAAGGAAGGCTGGAAAACCACAAACCACAGCAGGTGATCCAGGCAGCAGGTGACCAGCAGTGATGACCTGTGACATTGAACTGAATTTCCCCATGTCTGTTGTTTTGGCTGTTCTTCCACATTCACAAACAGCGAACTGGTGCTGTCCATAGCTAATAGCAATTAGCTATTAAAAATAGCGAACTGGTGCTGTCCATCGCTAAGAATAGCAATTAATCAAGTTGTAACCAACTGATTTGAGGTGTTGGGAGAGAGCAGCATGAAGTCTTGTTTTACTCTTGCTTTTCTTAGGTTATAGAAGAATGAATCAGCTGTTACTTTTAAAAAACATTAACTAATAACATATTCCCTGGCAGGTCCCAGTGGGCACAAATGTGTGTTTCTTGCTGCTTTCCTGCTTCGTAGGTCAGATGTCATGATTTCATCCTACAGACCAGGAACCAGGTCAGGGAGACAGTGTGCCCAGCACCAGCTCGTGCTGGTAAAGGGTAGTGAGGCTGTGACCGGCCTCTGGCCCAGACCCTTGTGTGGTTTGCCATGCTCCCGTGTCAGCAGGGCTCACATTTGGGTGGGATCGTTCTCCCATCTGACTTGCATGTATTGGAGCTGTGGGAACGTTTGCCCCACACAGAAATACTCGGTGAACAGTGGACTGGGTTTGTACTCAGGGACTGCGTCATCCCCATCCTGGCTGGGCCCAGGGCAGCACTGCTCTGGCAGCTCACATGGTATTTGATTTAAAGTGCAAACTGCAAAAGCATTTGAGTAAATGAACAATGAAGAATGACGTATCTGTCTGAGGTCCCCAAAGACCCTAACTCATCAATTAACTGTAATTCTTGAGATAGAAAAGAAAGCTATTATATTTTTAAAAAATGTTTTACAAAAATCAAAAGGGGTAGAAGTGGAGTTTCTCATTAATCCTTAATTATGAAGGATACGCTTAGTTAACCATAAATCTATGTATTTTTCAAGCACTCTAGTCAATCAGGGTTTTACTAAAAGTCAGAGATCCTAACAGGATTGAATCTTGGCAAATATCAGGTGTGTGGGCGCTCTTGCCCAGAGACAGCAGTTGCTGAAGCAGTGTGCGCACCATCCTCACTCGCGCGTGTCTCTGTCCCCTACCCACCCACAACAGCAGATACACACACCCTCTTAGCCAGAGGGTCCTGATGCTGGGGCCCAGTCTCAGCGCTCTGCCCATCACAGCCGTGGCCCCTGTGTGATGCCGTCAGGGCCTCCCATTGGCTGGAGTTCACACCTGGCCTCAGAGGTGCTGTGTCGTGTGGTGGGGACAGGGTGCTGCATCTCACACACAAATGCCGCTGAAAGAGGCCTGGGGCTCATTACTCTTGAGGAAATGCCAGAGGTTCCACTGCAGAGAAGGATGTCTGAGATATTTGAGAAGCCCAGTGCTATTTGTATATATGTGTGAGAGGTGTAAGGTTGCTGTGCTCCACTGCAGCAAAGGGAAAAACCCTTCCCAGGGGACTGTGCCTGCCTGTCTCCTGTGCTGCCTGTGCTAATACCCTAGTGAGGCCTCTGTGACCCCGGCTGTCACCACGCACACAGGGGCCTCTACTTTACTGTGAAAAGCTGCCTCAGCCCCACAGAGTCAGGCTGTCTGTGGCCTGACTTAATTAGTTTTCAGCTGGGCCAGCCACTTCCCTGAGATCACCCAGGACATTGTCAGTGATGGCAGACTCATGGTCACAGCTGTTGTGTCCTGGATGTGGTTACAGGGGCCCAAGATGGTGCAAGGAATGGTCCTTCACCTGGGCTCAGGTTTGGATCCCAGCTAGAGCTGCAGGGAAACCTGCTCTTGGAACCCTACCCCCAGCGATTCAGATGGGTTAGGCTGCAGTGGGCCTAGAGGTTGTGTTTTGACTCCTCAGATGATTCTAAAGGGCAGCAGATTTGAGGCTACCTGCCTGAAGCCTTCCCCAACCCCAGCGTTTGCTCTCCCAGCCAGGCTTCCACGCTCTGGTTACCCCCAGGAAGCAGATGTAGCTCCTTTCAGCATTTCTGAAAGAAATCTCTCACAGCAAGTTAGCAAAAATTGGGAGTAGAGAGGTTTCCTCCCGGGAGGAGGAAAAAGTTCCACCATCTCTCTGTCACCCCCTAGCTGTGTCCCTTCCTCCTGCCCCCTCCCTGCCGTAACAACACCCGATTCTCCCCTAGTTTTCCACAGGACATGGAGTTACACCTAAGCTCATGTTCCTGGAGTCTCATTTTCTTTCCTCAATCCTTGATCTTATTTTTCTAACAAAAACCATACCTACTCAAGAGTAATTCCTGATAGCTATTAATGTAAGAATATTTCCTCCTCCTCCTTACACACATCCATGCACTTTGCACACACACACATACAAGCACTGTGCACCCACAGACACGTATTGTGCATACATACTCACACATTTACATGCATACACTGTGCACACATGTGCATACATCCACATATACTGTGCACATACATGTATGTGTGCACTATGTGCACGTGTGTGTACATTTCTATACATACACCGTGCATATGTGTACAGATATTCACTATGCACACATACATGTATATACATGAACTTTGCACACATACACATACATTCATGCACTATGCACACATATACATGTTCATACACTCACTGTGCACATAAGCATGCACATACACACACTGTGCATGCATACATGTATATACACACTGTGCACACATACATGCGTATACACGCACTGTGCACACATACACGCATATACATGAACTTTGCACACATACGCATATATTCATGCACTATGCACACATATACATGTTCATACACTCACTGTGCACATAAGCATGCACATACACACACTGTGCATGCATATATGTATATACACACTGTGCACACATACATGCATATACATACACTATGCACACATACACGCATATACATGCACTTTGCACACATATACGCATACATTCATGCACTATGCACACATATACATGTACATACACTCACTGTGCACATAAGCATGCACATACACGCACTGTGCACGCATATATGCATATACACGCACTGTGCACACATACATGCAGACACACACACTGTGCACACATATATGCACATACACTGTGCACGCATACGTGCATATACACGCACTGTGCACGCATACA